>OX453056.1:12531608-12733427 GCA_949699795.1 Spicauda simplicius
TTTGAATTTGGAAGTCTATAAGTATACACGTAGATAGCTAACAAATTGTGTCATTTATGCTTAGCTAATCAATAGTCTTGCTAGACTCCAGTAAGCTTCAGTTTTGTGTGGTTACAACATTTGCGTAATAATGAATAGATAGTATAATTTGCAATATAAGCCAGCGATATATGTATTTACTGAAATGTTAACTATTCGCGTATTGTAAAACAGTATTTACATACATACCTATCTTTCAATATCCCGTCCCAAGTAATAATTTCGTGCATGCATTAGGTGTGCAACTCTTATGACTTAAAGTGCAATATTGTCAATCGTTAGTAAAGCAATAGATACGATAATCGTTTTAATGTTTTTTTTAATAATATTATCTTTTTTAGTAAAGTTAACAATTGTATCGAAACTATTTGTAGCTACTTTTTTAATATTTCGAACGATTTCTTCCGATAGATAAATATTTAATAGTTATTAAAAATATTGACTTAATATTTTCTCATTGTCTTGGGGTGCTTCTATGACGATTTCGACTATTAATTATAATTATATAGGCAGGTACTTAAAAAATTGGAATTACATACGTATTAATAATTGGTCTCTGATTATCCAGTTTGTTACTTAATATTTTGCGTTTGTACTAAAATTATATTATACGCATAAGTGATGCATAAGATGATTTTGTTAAAGAAAATACCGTATATTCACTGATATATTTCCTAGATCATTGTGTTCACAATATTGCAAGTAGGTATGTAAGTAAAATGATTTGTTAATAATTCATTTAATAAAGTATTGTTTGTTGATAACTTTTATGAATAAAGTCGGTCTTCTTCAAACTCAGTACATGTTTTTTTCTTTCTAAAAATGTGGGTAAGCATGCATTTAAATAGATTTTAAAGCAATAACCTGTGGTGTTTTCTAGATAATAGGAACATTAACATATTTGGCAGGTTTAGTAACTTGCAAATATACTTATTCAAAGAAAACAAAAGTAAAACTAAATAATTTTACAATTAAATGGATGTATACCTAAAATATAAAGTTATAAGTAAAAAAGCTTTAAAAGAAACTATTATGTTGTCTTCATAATTGTTTAGTTAAAATGTATGTATGCATTAATACCATACGAACATTTAGTCTACCTATAGTATTGGTGTGGTCATAATACATTTTATAATACTGGCATTTTGAAGACAGTTTTTGTTCAAATGCGCCAATAAATTCCTCAGCTATGAAAAACCGAAGTTTTTTACTTTTTATCTCCTTAATTTAATATTGTTAACGCCAAAATTATTCTTAATTTAAAAGGTATCAGAGAGTATAATGTGCAATACAAACCACCAATAATGAGATGGTCGCCTAATGTAAGAGAATCACTAACTTCGGAGAACCTGTTCTTTATGAGGTTGCTTAAATATATCCATAGGCGGCAGTGGTCAATTACTATTAGGTGGAATTAATGCTGGTTTGCTACATGTGATTAAAATTTTATTATTTATAATTAAAGAACAAATATTTGCTACATCTTTCGATTTTTTTTCGTTTGTACTGGTGTTATCGTGCATAGTACTTTTTAGGGTTGTAACAGATCTCCGCATACGACTCCGTTACTGCGAAACTTCCGCAAAAAATCGAATCCGCCTCTGCAAAGTTTTTGCGGAGTTTCAACGGGGGTTTATTTACGTTGTAATAGGATGTAGATATAACGCGCAAGGAGCGATGATAGATGACGGCGGCGCGACCATAAGTGCGAGAGGGTCGTGGAGTTTGTGGTCCGCCTAGCTCGTTCATTGTATGAGCGGGCGGAGACCGGACCACATTCACACTTAAAGGGGTTCGCACCTCTACACGATCCTGGGGCGGCGGCCGCTCCCGCGGGAGCTCCCTGGCTTGGCGACTTCCGACCATCAGGAGCACGACCGCCGGCTCGTAAGCAACCACCCACTAAACAGTGGGAATGGTAAATATCTTTTACATTTGTACATCGTATTACAATGTTTTTATTAACATTATATTATTATGTATATATGTTAGAAATCCGGGAGATATTCCATCTCCTTGAGAATTTCTCGGGTAAAGAGGAGGCCTCGAGGCCCGAAATTCCTTACCCACCATCCCTATGTTGACATTGCCTTAGCATATGAGAGTCCCGGAGGGTATGACGTCCCATATACGTACGTACGATTGATGACGCTTTCAATTGGCTCCAGGCTATGATGCGAGCGACTATAGAATTGTTTTGTTGAACATGCAGTCCACCTGATGGTAAATAGTCACCGCTCATGATCATCTATAAGCAACTCTATATAGATAACGAGTTCTACTTGAAGTCAAATACGTCAAATACGTTGCTACTCCTGAGGACTCGTCCCTTTAGCCTCGGGGCCAGAATAGGGCTACGGTATCCCCTGCCTGTCGTAAGAGGCGACTAAAAGGGGCTTCCGGGGTTGCAGACGGCTAGAGTGGGAGCTCGAACCGTTCGGTCAGGCAATCCCGGGAAGGACGGCGGTATGTGTGGTCGCATACCGTCGTAAAGACTAGACGGATCGGTGGGCCCAGCCGCCCATCTGGGAGGAGCCCGATGGGGCAGCGCGCTCGGAGGATTCCGGTTGAAGTCGTTTCGATATCCCGGAGTCCTCCTTTTCAGCGCCGAGGACGGCCACCGGGGGGGTTTTAGTGCGGTAAAAATCCCACATAACCCTGCGTCGCTCCCACGGCGTCGGGTACCTTTGGAAGGTTTCCCCCTCGAAAACAAAAAAAAAAAAAAGACTCCTGAGGACTAAGAGAGTCGGCAAACACCCTTCCACCAAAACGCAATAAATACTTCAAGGTAGAAATAAGTGTGAAGGTGGTACCTCCCCGGTCGAACTTCACTAGTTCTACCACCTGTTAAGTAGTTGGCACTTCCTTACCTTCACCGTCAGTGTCAAATGAGCAATAGGGTATAATATTGTTTTAGATAACTGTATACAATGTTGTACTTCGAAATTTCTGAACCTTAATTCATATTTTTGGATTTTTTAGACCTTATTGTATGTTGTGTTACGTCACACTATTTGTCCAATCTAATATATAATGTAATAGAACAGTATGTCGCTACTCTAATAATTCAGGATTAGATAAGTTTCGTTTTTTAAATTTCTCATCCCCCTCCGCCTCCGAACCTCTGCTTCCGCGAAGGCGAAGTTTTTCTCCTCAACCTCCTCCAATAAGAACTTATGAAGGCCTCTATCTCTATTACATTATTCATAATCTAAGATTGCAACCCTAGTTCTATTAGTTTTAAATTTTAAATATTAAATAAATTACAGCCCAAAATAACTATTTTTATGTTATTTTTTTAAGTGTCAAATTGATTTATATCAATTAAATGTTTTAATCATAATACCTAAAATATTTAAAACAAATATTAGCTTGATTTGCGGCGTATTTTATTATCTTATTTTAAATGACAACGATAAATTATCAATAAATAAATACGAAGCGCAAAACTCAATCTTGTTATTGACATTGACAACGACATGGACGTTTGTTTTTTAGCCCCACAGAGTATGTTTTTACAGAATAATATATTTTTTCAAAAATGTTAACTCTAGTGAAGTTATTACTAAACAAAAAATTAACTGTGATTGAGTGCTGTCTTTTTATTTATGTCTGTTATTTACGTTTTAATTGTCTATGTCAGTATAGGGTTACCATAACATTTTGCTGCTCGAAATTTCTATTCACCAATCGCGATCTTTCTGTACGGAACGTTGCGAAAATATGATTGGTTGAAATAGCAACTATGGAAAATTTTCGTCTTTGCAAGACGATGTCATGTCATTTAGTGAATGAGCACAGACCATCCATGGTCTTTTTCAATTTGTCTTTCTTTATTCTTTTCATAGCAGCACGTGTAGACGCAGTCGACTCGCTATCGTCATATAAAACTTTATAGGTACAAAGTAATATATAAAAAAAATAATAATCATTGGAATACCTCATTGGGTCGCAAAAAGAGCGGCTCAAGTTGATTTTTATCGAAAGAAGCATTAGGAAGTAATATTCGGACACAACGTGAAGTGTTTATGAATTAAGTTGGGATTATAAAATAATGGACGTTTCGAAGAACCGCTGTAGTGTTCACGTGTGTATATTTGATGGAATTGTTTATGTATCTTAGGTTACAAGCAGCACAATGCCGTCGGACGCGAAGAAACGAGCGCAGCAGAAGAAGAAGGAGCAAGCCAGCAATAGGAACAAGAAGCCGGTGGCCAGGGTTAACAATTCCGAGGAAAATGGCACCAACGGAAAGGAGGAACGCGAACTTACAGCTGAAGGTAAGATTTCTTTCCATAACATTGTACACATCCCTAATTAAACATCACGAGAGTGGTGCGTGGTTAGAATCCGACGTGGGACTTCGGTTCGGTATTAACAGTCCATGGGAATAATAGCACAAAATTCAAATAGGTTAGTATTTATCATATAATTCTAATTTCTATTAGTAAGTATTAGTAAATTTTCCAAACTGCCAAATATAAAAGTAAAACTACTGTTTATAGTAAATGTTTCATGTATATTTCAGAAATAAAAAAAAATGTTATGAGCAATAAAATAGTTTTCTTTTACTTTATTTTACATATAATATTATGACTTATAGAAAGCATATTTAATACTATGTCATCAGATAAGAAAAAGCATTCTAGACTTCACGATACTTTTAACTTATTTTGAGATCATCATTAGGGATTCCTCATGTTAAAAGCTTTCCTTTCTAGGGTAGGAACTTCAAATATTTATGTTAGACGAAATTGTTTCTTTACTCCTGAGATTCTTTGTTATTTCTATGTAACTCATTCTGCTTTGACTTATAATATGGAGCAAAATAACAATGTTTTGTTCGCACAAATAATTTTTACTCATTGATTAATCTCCGTGTAGGCTTTTGATTTTCTTGCTACTATTTATAATTGTGATTTTTAATGGGCTATTATAAACAGTGTGTAAATAACTTGATAATTTTCAAATTGAGTATTTATTTTTATAAACAGTGTGTAAATAACTTGTTAGTTAGCAATTTCAAATTGAGTATTTATTTAAAATGAAGTCCAACACAGCTGTGTTGTTACTCCACACTACTAATTTACCTTAGACAATTAAGTCTGCATCATTGCACTTCTCAAAGTGAGATTTATTAGTTTATTCTAGTAATTATGTTATGAATACTATTAGAGACTAGCTTTTTCCTTTAGTTCCACCTGCTTAGGTCATATTTTACATGGTAGAGTATTCATGTGTCTATGAAGGTATCAAATTTCAACCAAATTTGAGTGCTCTGTCGCATAAAAGAGTAACAAGTGTCCATCCATAAAAACTATTAAAATACTTATAAATTTAATAAAACCTATACTTCTATACTTATAAATAAAATTGAAGTGTCTATGTGTAATATTAAAATAACAGATTTTCATCAAATGCATGTGAAAGTATACATAATACTGACATCGTCAACCCATTATTGTCCCACTGCTGGGCACGGGACATCTCTCGGAATGAGAGAATTTTTGGCCATAGTCCACCATAGTATAATGTCATTATACTGATAACAAAACAGCAATTAATAAAATTTTGTCTGTCTGTCTGTTTGTTCTGACGGTGCTGGACTAACGGAATTTTCACTGTTAGATGGGATATAGATTTTCATGGGCTTAACTTAGCTACTTTTATTTTAAGAAAATAATTAAGGTACTTTGGAAAAACATAAAAATCTTAAAAATTACCTACCTCCATTTTATACAAAAAAGAGTAGTAAGCCTTTCGTTTGATACCCATGTTTTTATGCTATTAAAAAAAATCGGCTAAGTGCAACTTATGAACGAAGGGTTCCGTGGCATTGAAGAGATATCTTTAAAGGTGCGTAACCCAAAATAAAAAACGGGACTCTATTACTAAGACTCTGCTGTCCATCTGTCCATATATCCAATTGTCTGTCACCAGGCTGTATCTCATGATCTGTGATAGCGGGATAGATATAAGTTGCTACCAGTCCTAACGAAAAAATGTTGTTTAGTAAAAATTTTTGAAGGTACCTAAAAATTGGATATGTATATTTCAGGTATTTTTTAAACGCGGGCGAAGCTGCCGGTTTCAGCTAGTGTTAAATAACAGTGTTTCATTATTGTTTGCTAATTCCATTCAACATCAGTAAAATACATGCATAAAGTTTTCATTATCTAATCGCAATTATTATAGTTATATTTACTAGCAATTAATACAAATAATAATAGTTTTCATGCACTATACCAAGCATTAATTGTTCTTAAATAAGATGTTTCATAACGAATTAATCTGTTGGTAAAACATTGTATTACGTTTTTAGCCATACCTATAGGGTAAGAATGGGGCCATATTTCTAAGATTCCGTTATTTGTCTGTCCGTCTGTCCAGATATAATGATGCACACTGAACAAGCAGACAGACAGATGTCTGCGGGTCACTGCAAAAGCTAGACAGGTAGAATTGATATATATGATGTAAATCTGTTAACACTTGAATATACGGAATATATTTTTGAGAGAGTTCTCATACAACACATATGCTTTTTCTTTGTCGTTTTTCATACATAATTGTACGAAAACCCTTCGTGCGCGAATTCGACTCGGACTTTGCTTTTTTTTTATACTTTCTCTAGGTAACCATTGTTAAGTGTAGCATAATATAAAAGATATTTGTGACTACTGGTGCGTGACAGTGATCGTTCACACTTTCCAATGCTCTTAGGAAGCAAAGAACGTTTTGTTAAAAAATACTACTGGGTCACTGAGAAGATTATTTTTAGAATGCAGTTATATCATTATGACGTTCATGTTTAAACTAAATGCTGACTGAAGTCTGTTTTACTGCTTCAGTTTCTTTAATCGTGTCCACCTTATTTATAATCTTTTATAATTTGAAAGTACGAAATGAATCCTGGAATGGAGACCACGTCTAGACCAATGGAGCGTAAGCCCTCCAACCAGGTGGACTGATGACCTGATGAAGACGGTCCATCTGATAGTAAATGGCCACTGCTGCCCATGGGAATTTGTAATCAACTCCAGATAAGATCAGTCGTACCTGTGGTTAGTCAAAGCATGCCTCGAATAAGTATGTCTCACTTTCTGGATTTGGGGACTATTCTACTATTTAATTTATGTAGGTAAAAATCAACAATACTTAACAATTCTGTAACTGACATGTGTAACTGTTTCCTTATATATTTTATATATTTTTTTTATTAATGAACTGTGTTATGTCATAAATATACCAATTTTTTTTTCACGTCATAAAATTAATGCAAGTTTCAGTCTTTGAACTAGGTATAGTTGTCCTAATAATATATATTTTATGCCCTACCCTGTTGTGGACGGACTGGGCTTTTCTCATTGTCTCCGTAGTTCCAGGACCAGTATAGGGCATTCGCTATCCCCTGCCTGTCGTAAGAGGTGACTAAAGGTTACTAAAAAAGGGGCTTCCGGGATTACGGGTGGTAAAAGTGGGAGCTCGAACCGTCCATCCAAGCAACCCCGGGTAGGACGACGACTTGTGAGGCCACATGCCGTCGTAAGAGGTGCAGTGAGTACAAATACTCACTGGGAAGAGCCTGGAAGGGGCATCGCGCTCGGAGGACTCCGGTTGTGTTCCATTGGAGATCCGGGAGTCCACCGCGCAGTGTTGAGGATGGTCATCATGGTATTAGTGAGGAAAAAATTCCACATAACCCGGCGTTGCTCCCACGACGTCGGGTAACTCGTGAAGTTCTACCCTCGATAACAAAAAAAGGCTTTTCTTACTAAGAATTCTATTTGGGAGTATTACATTATTTATGTGGTGAGATATAAAGGAGGAATATTTAAAATATATGCGAGGTACCTCAAGGGTGAAATACTACTCGTAGCTACCCAGTATGATTCGTAATTCTTGGCCACACACACGAAGTAAATAGTCAGTATAGTCCTAATAATTTATAGGATATTTTTTGTAGGTCAAAAATGACACATGTGTTTCTGCTTGAACGAATGAAGTGTTTTAGAATAATTATGTTATGATATGACAGAAGTGTCTGACTTTTACGAAGATCTCCGGGGTCTCCGAGGAATAAGAAAAACAAAGCAAAATGATAGTTGTTTATGTTATATTTATAACCGACTTCCAAAAAGGAGGAGGTTTTCAATTCGTCTGTATTTTTTATATATATTTAATACTACGGCCGTCGTGTCAAGAAAAATATTGAAAAACATTGCGTATCGAGTAGCAACATGAATAATTAAACTTATAGCTTATCTTGTTAAAATGCATAATCATTATGTCTATTGTAAAGCCTTATTAATTAATTAAAATATTTTAACAAATTCTGTAGTACAGGAGTTCAAAGGTTTTACCTAACATTTATGCATATCCTTGGGTTGCAAAATAAATACGAGTAAGATATGGAGGTGTTTTTAAAGACACCTTTTTAGAGTTTCATACCAAAGGATGAAAACGGAACCCTATTACTAAGACTCCGCTGTCCGTCCGTCTGTCCGTCCGTCCGTCTGTCTGTCACCAGGCTGAACCTCATGAACCGCGATAGCTAATATAATTTTCACAGTTAATGTACCGACCAGTAGTTGTGTGACACAGAAAAAAGCCTATATACATCCTCACAAACATTCGCCTTTATAATATTAGCAAGATATCGCTTTAACATTGTTACAGAGGCATTGTGTTTGAAGCTGGAAGCGGAGGCCAAGATGAATTCCGAAGCCCGATCTTGCACGGGCGCGCTGGCCGTCCACCCCCGCTCCAGGGACATCAAGATAGCTAACTTCTCCATAACATTCTACGGCAGCGAGCTGCTCCAAGACACCCTACTGGAGCTCAACTGCGGCCGTAGATACGGTCTCGTAGGACTTAATGGATGTGGTATGTTAATTGTTATTATTATTTGTGTTAGTAGAAACATTTGTTTAAAGTTTATTGGAGAGCATAGATTTTAACTAAATTTCCGATATCAATATTTTATATTATGTATAAATATGGATCTATATTATTGTTTAAGGTTTATTCTTTGCGTGTTAAAAGTACCGTGTACATTTACTGATCTTTAAATTAAATGGAAAAAATTGAACATAAAATATATTTTCGACGGTATTAATGTTTGCTTCAGTATCAATATTTGCTGCATAACAAAAAAAATAGCATCAACCCATGGCTTATTTGATCTAGGTTTCCATCCCAGAACCTAGTTTCTTGCAAGATTTGGACGTTCAAACTACTGGTGATAAAAAAACGATTCGTACACGTGAAAAACAATTGCATTGCAATAAGTTTAGTTCAGAACTATAGTATTTATAGTTGGCGCGCGATCAGAGTCGTATAATGTCTAGATAAGCATCGCATACACGTCACATGTACTTACTTGATCAACGATCATATTACTTCCTTGCGATATGGCTATTATTATGTGTGATGCGGTTAATCTGTAAGGCTTTGCGCATACTATTAATTGTTTTTTACGCTGTTCGCTACGGACACTTCAAATGTTCTTCTAATCTTCAAATACCGCAAAATTTCGAAATCAAAAGTCACCTAGCCTGAACAGTTAAGTAAGCTACGTCCATGCAAAAATTCACAAAAATCCGACAAGTGGTTTTTTGCATGATTGAATAACAACTCACACTCCACCTCATTTTTGTGTATAGCAAATGGACAATCCGACCGATGTTCATTGATGTTTTAAACTCATGGACGTAGAACATATAATTATTTTCATAGTCAAACAAGGTGATGAAAATTAGGTTCACTGCAGTGAAGAAGCATACTTATGGATGTGATAACAAGATGGTGTAGGTGTGGATTGAGCAGCCAAGCGCGAATTGAAATGAAGTTCTCGTTTGAAAATGTCTAAATTTCAATTCAATTAAAGTCAGTTATACTTTTTTACGTGAATTTGTGACTTTAATTGAATTGAAAATCTTTCTTTTATCTCATACTTAAATTCAAGGCTAGGGCGCATTGCGGTGCGATGAATGTCGTTGAAAATTCTCGTGGAACCGCACCAAATGTGAATTATGAAATGGCACCCTGCCGATTACGATAAATATTCTATACGCGGGCTTGTTTGGTGTATGATCGATACATCTTATACAAATGTATAATGTTATTCAAAGATTTTTATCGTTGTGAAAAGGAAACTTTTTTTTATCGGACTTAAGTAGCAAACGAACATGCAGTCCACCGGATGGTAAGTGGCCTCTGCCGCCTATAAACATCTGTAATCAACTTCATATAGAACATGGGTTCCATCTGAAGTCAATCACAGATGCGTTGCTACCCCCGAGGAATAGTCCTCGGGACCATCATAGATGGTCGCCTCATGCTAGTGTGCCGACAACCACACCCTTCTATCGAAACGGAAGAAATGCTTCACGCTAGAAATAGGTGTGGCGGTGATACTTCCCCGGTCGAACTACACTGATTCTACCACCTTGAGAAACTATCGCTTATAAAGACTATTGCACCTCAACGCGCCTTATATTTTTCTTGGAATGGATTTATTGGATTAATAATAGTCAAAAGTATATGAAGTATAATGTCCCTTCGATATCACTAGGAGATAAAAAAAGCTATACTTTAAAACACATTATCATAGACACCTATAACATACAAGATGATATCCTGCAACAGCTGACATATATAATAGAGTTCATACATCTCACTGACCTATATTCTTTTCAGCCGCTAACGGTGTAATAGTGCTAGCAATTGAATCGAACACAATATTGAATAATGGGACTATGCATATCGCCCTGCGTATATTTATATCAGCTGTGTCGTTTTGTACGCTAATATTTACAGTTGATGCCTCGCGTGTATATTTTAGGACAATTGATTTTTTTAACTATTGAAGTAATCAACGAGCATGCCTACTTGGTGGTGAGGGTTACTGTCGCCCATTGAAATCTGTAAGCAGCTTTCTAGAGATTACATCTACAGCTGCATTACCAAAGGTGTTTTACCCGACTGTTTTAGGAGGGTAATATTATTGGAGTTTATTCCTTAAGAATCGATTTGAATATACAAGGGCTCGGTATGAGAATGTGAGGAGTAAAATCTACTGAAGAATGACCGCGTTACGTAGACAAAACTTTCCTAGTAAGGGACTTGCTTTGCAATTTGGTTGTATTATTAATGACTACCATTATTTATGATTGCATATTATTTCTCAATAGCCTGTAGTATAGCTTTACAGTATAACTGACTAGCGCTCTGTATATTTTTGTGGCCTTAGCGAATATCACAAAGTCAGTGTAAATTACTGAAGCAGCAATTGACACGTAATTACTGACGGACGGTACGCCCTTAGTGCATTTGAACGATTAAGAACTAACAAGTCATAACAGCTTGCGTTTTATTTGAACACATCGTGATAGATGTTCTTAGTATTTTTTAAAGTAACGTAAATATATGGTTTTCCATTGGAGTGCCTTGTGTATTATTATTATTTTATAATAATGAAGTAGCAAACGAGCATGCAGTCCATCTGATGGTAAATGGTCACTGCCGCCCATGGATATCTGTAAGCAACTTCATATAGAACATAAGTTCTATCTAAAGTCAATCACAGATGTGTTGCTGCTCCCGAAGACTAGGATGGTCGCCTCATATAAAAGTGTGCCGGCTACCACACCCTTCCATCGAAACGCAAGGAATGCTTCACGCTAGAAATAGGTGTGGCGGTGGTAGTACCTCCCCGGTCGAATTACAGAGTTCTACCACCTTTAAATTATATTAGTATTATGTTGGAAATTATATGTTTTTTAATATATTTCTTAAATATTAGGTGTTTTCTTGTTTCTTAATAATTATTTTTCTACTAATTTAAATATTTCCTTTCTTTCCTTAACTAACATTCATAAAGTTATAAGATTGTTACTAAAAAATTGAATTATCTTAATTTGTTTGTATCACAATCTAAAACACGCTCTATGTTAACAATAGGAATAGTAAATTAAAAATTAACTACCTGATATATTAAGCCGGGCCGGTGGTCCAGTGATTATTATGAAACCTCTGACTAATTGGCTGATTAAGGCGAAATCCTAAACTATTATAAACAGTTCTGTTTTCGTATGTGTTAATAAGCAAAACGTGGTTAACGATAATATTTTATGTTCTATTTTGGCTTTTAACTTCATGAACTGAAACATTGATTATTCGTTGGTGAAGTATATACTAGTAGTATTGTTATTAAGTATTTAGAATTTAACAATTATAACATAAAAGTATACACGCACGCGACATTGTGCTTATTTATTTAAACGATTTGGACTATTTCTTTCGTCTACTAAAATTTTATTATTCTTACCAGTAGTTCTCTATGGGCTGGATATTCGATCGCAATTAAAACCGAATAAAAATTAAAAATGATATTCATGTATATCAGGTATCATTTTTCTATTTTTTTAAGTTTTCTATTTTATTATTGTGTTATACGTAATATGCATTAATAATGTTTATGAAATATTTCGTGTTAATGTAAAAAATAATTTAATATTCATACATGTGGATTTTGTGGATTTTCTGCTCTTCTCTACATTAACAATGCCCTCCTGCGCGCACGGCGCAATGTATGTAAGGAGGGTAGGTTTTCACTTCACGTGTTAATATGCATATAGCTTACTGCAACAGACTCAAGTGACGGATATATAAAATTCAACCGTTAGATAAAAACACAACAGTTTCTGATAACAATAGGAACCCAATCGTGAACGTCATTCACACGCGTCTAGTATAACCAAGCCTTGAGTCATATTTATATCACTTTATTTAGGAAATGCTAATACAATGAGAACTACTTCTCTTTACACGTGAATTACGTAGGGCTGCAGTGTAGGGGAACGAAATAACTTTAACTTGAAATTAATTACTTAATAATGATTTATTACATAAAGAGTTACAATTATTACTACAATCTACCTCAATGTTAGAAGTTAGAATGTTTCTTAAAACTAGGCAATATATGGTATCGCGGCTCCCGTGAGAAAGCGAGGAGTCCCACGTTATCGCTGCGATGGCAGTTCGGCGTTCGCGGCCTGATAGCGCGCGATATTCGGTACGCGATGTTCCGATGTTACATCTCCCTCCACAAGATCGGCAACTATTTTGTGACCTTGGTTGCAAATAGTGGCGACAGAGACGTATGATTTCTCGTGGCGAGTTTCTGCATTTCGAATGAGCATGTAGGCTTGTTCTCCCTTGAAACTTTGGGAGATCTGTCTTGTAAAGGGCTGCTGACACTTTCGTTCCGTTTACGGCGGCGTAGAGCATATATAGAACCAACTACGGCTGCACCGAATATTATAAGAATTCCATATACTGGTATCGTCGTATGGTATAAAGGGTCTATGCTAGACGTCTTAAGAGTAACTGGTTCTTCTAAATCAATTTTGGAATTAATTTTATGTAGATTCCTTAAATCTATAGAACTTAATTTTATAGTTCTTCTTGGTACGCTTCGCATTTTTTCTTCATTTAATGGCATATCCAAAATTTTTAATATTTTCCCTTTGATCTGATCGTAGTGGTTGCTTATTGTGAAGCCTGAAGTTCGGAGAGTGCATCCTCTAGGTATGATGGTTAAGTAACTTCCCTGCAGCATTTTGTATTGTTCTTGAGAACACATTAACTGGACTTTCGTGCGGTTTGGGAAACTGATTATGTAATGTTGGTCGTCCAACTGCTCCATAGCTTCGGAAGACAGAATAGTTGATGTAAATATACAGGAACTATGAATTTCTTGCTGAAGTATCAAGTGCTGTATACAATTCGACTGTTCCTCGTGATGGTTGTTCATGTTGTCCTCGCACAGGTGGCCATGACTATACTTCGGACATTCTGTCTCCATGTACAGTAGAGCTTTTTCGTGGATTGCTACATATGGGTAGGCAGGGACAAGGATTTTATTGTCGTGATTGGGAGCCAAAGACAATCTGTACAGGGAATAGTTAGTGGGATAGACTAAAGGAAATTTAAAGACCAAGATTATCTCGTTGCTTTTATAAAAGAATCCTAACTTAATTATATCAAAGTATTCTCTAAAACTTATATCTAAAATTTCTTCCCTATTATACAAAAGCTCTAATCTATTTTTCATGCTTAAAAATGTGACATAATTGAGTGCTGAATGATGGTTACTTTTTGCTCTTATAAACGCTAATAAATTTTGTAAGTTAGAAAACTCATTTGAAAGATTATCTATGTTATCTCCCAGTACTGAAAGTGCGTGAGCCAAATGAACATACTTAAAAAACATTCCTTTATCATTTCTATCACCACCTACAATGGAGTTAATAATTGACATTATTTTATTTTGATTTTCAATTATTTTATCTGTAATATTTGAACTATGTGAAACCCATTGCTTTGTTAGAGTTATTTGGTGATTCACTTCAACAGCTATATTATTTTGATTCTGTTTTAATACTGCAATGGCATTATCATACTTTATCGCATCGGTATAGTCCAGGTTTCCAGAAATGGTCTTTATAATCGACCCAAGACCATCTACGAGACCTCTCTTGGTACGTGAAGTCTGAAATGTATTTAACTGTTCAGATATTTCATCTAATTTTAATTCTAAGTATTTAGCGTGAGGCGTATATAGCGTCATTGTTTCATTATTTAAACGTGTCGTAAAATTCCGTAATTGTTCTTTAACTATTTCTAGTTTACATCGCAGAATTTCTAAGTTTATGGTTTGGATGAAGGAATGAAAATGCGAAATAACTCGCGTGGGTCCAAGGTTGAAAGGTAAAATACCAGGTCCCTTTTCCAAACTTTCAAGTGCTATTTCGTCGGCTTGTACCGGGTTCAGGACCTGGGCCAGCATCAAGACAAGCAGTAATTTCGGTATCCTGTAACAAACGCGAACTATTAGGTACGCGTTTTAACCGCGATTTAGGTACATGTTTTATTTTCTTTCTGGTATAAATATGTATTGGCAAATCTGTAACAACTTTATCATGAGTATAGCGAGCCGCTAGTTTTTGCCTAATAGCTAAAGGATTTTGAATATATACGTCTTGATCTGGGCTATATTCTTTTTCGGGTTCACGACGTTTGTTAATGTTCTCCATTATTTCACTTCGGCGTTGAAGTGCAGTGTCATTAATTATTTCATATACTTTTAACATGCGTTTCTTATGATCTTGAACATATTGTTGCAACAAGTATTCTGTTATATCTATATCTAGAGGGTCACGAGGATCTAAATGCCCCGTGATGATATCTATAGGTCTACATTTTGTAAAGCTGTGAATAGAATAATTATAGGCTAATAAAGAGTATGGAATTAAATTAGTGACTGACTCTACGCGATGTTCTAATCTTAAGATACGCAGATGTTCCAACAGTGTTGAATGCAGACGTTCTACCATACCATTTTCATTCGGAGTATTTGGACATATTTTATAATGTAAAATTTTGTGCATTTTAGAGAATTCCTGAAATAACTGATTCGTAAATTCGGGACCATTATCCGTTATAATGGTTAGTGGAAGTCCATGATGAGTGGAGAACGTTAATAAAGCCTGAACAACACTAACTGCTGTAGCATCTCTCAGAAAATATGCTTGCGCATATTTTGAGAACGCATCGATAATTGTTAAAATTTTTTGTGTTTCAATACTAAATAGGTCTAAATGTACTATTTCAAATGGCCTTGTCGGAGGCGGTACTATTTGAAATCTAGGTTTTACTGGGTTTCGGTCGTACTTTGCTCTACCACATATACTACACTCATTTATATACTTAGTTACTTGTTCTTTCATTTTAGGCCAGAAATACCGTCTTGATAGTGCTAAATAACTTTCGTTAATACCCCTGTGATTGGTTTTTCCTTCATGATAATTTTTAATAATTTCTTGCTGTTTTAAATATTCTGTAATATTTTCTATTTCCCTTTTTGCAAGAACTAGACTCATTGCCGAATTTTTAAAATGACTTTGTAAAATGGGAATTATGGAATACATTTTAAGCTCGGGGTTAATTAAAATTCCAGTCTTTACTTTTGGATTTACATATTCTTTGACAGCATTAATGATGTCTTGTTGTAACTTCGATTCTGAAATTTGAATACATATCCTAGTGTGGGTTGCAAATGGCTTTGAAATTATGGGCCTTCTTTTAATATCTCCTTTGACTACATCGAGAACTATTTGCTTGTGAAATTTATTAAGTGGGTCTTCTGTAATGGGTATTTCTAAAATAGGGTTTTCCGTGTCACTATGTATACTATCGGTTTTAGAATCAATACTTTCTGTTCGAGAGTCTGAATCTGATCTTTCGGAAGTATTAACTATTACTGAAACAGACTCTTCATTGTTAATTTCTATGCGTGACAAAGCATCGGCATTAGTGTTGTTTTTACCTTGCTTATATATAACATTAAAGTCAAATTCATTCAGACGAAGGCGCCAACGCGTGAGACGTGAATTTGGCTCCTTTATATTCATTACCCATTGCAGTGGACGGTGGTCAGTAACTATTTTAAATTTTCTTCCAAAAAGATAAGGCCGAAAGTATTTTGTTGCCCATACAATCGCTAATAACTCCTTTTCTATAGTGCTATAGTTTATTTCATTAGTATTAAGGGTTCGCGATGCATAGGCTATCGGTTTATCTGAACCTATAACACCCTGAGAAAGAACGGCTCCTATTGCTAAGTTCGAGGCATCGGTGGTCAATATAAATTCTTTTGAAAAATCCGGATACTGAAGAATGGGATCATTAATTAAAAGGGTTTTACATTTTTCAAAGCATTCAACATAATTTTGATTCAGAATTATTTTTGAGCCTTTCTTTAAACATTGTGTCATGGGTTTAGTTATTTTTGCAAAATCGGGAATAAACTTTCTATAATAACCAAGAAGTCCAATAAATCTTTTAATTTCAGTTGATGTTTTGGGTAACGGATAATTTTGAATAGCTGATATTTTGTCTGGATTAGGTTTTACACCATCTTTACTAATTATATGTCCTAAATATGCCGTCTCTAATTTTAAAAATTCTGATTTGTCCATTTGTATCTTAAAATTGGACTCGCGAAGTTTTTGAAACACTTTTTCCAAATTAATCATATGCTCTTGCAATGAAGTGCTAAAAACTATAATATCATCTAAGTAAACTAAGCAAATAGTGTTTTGAAGGTCTCTCAATACATTATCCATTACCCTTTGAAAGGTGGATGGACTGTTTTTCAATCCCATGGGCATTCTTAAAAATTCATAATGCCCATGTTCTACATTAAAAGCTGTTTTTGATATGTCTTGGGGATCCATCTCTACTTGGTAAAATCCACTGGCAAGGTCCAGAGTTGTAAAATATTGAGATCTACCTAATTTATCTAAAACATCAGCTATATTTGGTATAGGGTACTTATCATTAACTGTTTTTTCATTAAGTTTCCTAAAATCTACCACTATACGCCATTTTTTCTGACCCGATGCATCTGGCTTTTTAGCTACCACCCAAATTGGAGAGCTCCACGCAGAATTCGAAGGTCTAATGATACCTTGGTCTAACATTTTACTTATTTGTTCTTTAACTTCTTGTCTGTGAATATAGGGATATCTATAGCTTTTTGTATATACTGGAGCCTCGTCGGTGGTTTTGATAGTATGTTTTATTTTATTCGTGAAAGTAAGAGGCTCACCATCGACGTAAAAGATATCGGAATACCGCGCACATAACAATTCTAAGTTCTTACGTTCTTCTACATTTAAATGATCGGTACGAAGACGAGAGAGCACATTTTTTATACGCTCCTGTTGTTCCTCACTTAAGTTTTCCTCTATATTATGTACCTCTGCAGATATAGCACGATCCACTGAAAAAATTACATCATTTCGAGATGGATTTTTAATTTCGACTATTCCCCGATTATTCGTAACGGTTGTTAAACATTCACCAATGATACAATTAGAAATAGTTTGTTCTCTTATATAAACGTCTCCCTCGTGAACATTTACCGGAAGTCTAATAACCTTTGATGTTCCTGCCGGAATGATATCCTCATATAAGTTTACGTTAGAAGAGTTAAAGATCTTAATAGGATTTAAAGATGTTTTAGTTTTGAATAGTTTATTTTTATAGTCTATTGTGGCCTCCCACTTATCCAGTAAATCAGTCCCAATAAGGCCATCGAAAAAATTGTGAAATTTATAAACAAAAAATGTTGCATCTTCGGGATCATTAAATTCATTGAAAGTAGGTAAAGTTATTGAATAGTTGCATCTACTTTTAGCATGGATGTTAGCAACTTCAAATGGATCGTAGTTTAATGGAAAATTCGAAAAGTATTTTTCTATAACTGTAGGACTCAAAAATGATGTGTTAGCTCCTGTATCTATTAATAGTTTTAACGGTGGTTATTGAATCTGAATATATGGAAGTTGTCGTTGTGTTTGTAAATTAATTTCTATTTTATTGTATCGAATATTTGAACTTTCTGAAAATCCGGTTCAGTAGATCGCGAAGGTGTATTGTCACCTGCATCATGGGATGTATGCGGGCTCTCAGCACATGCTTGATATGTTGCTTCGTAGTCATATGGGTTTTGATATTCTACGAGTTCGCAACTATCGTAATGAGGTTCGTAATAATCTGTATAATATTCTGGAAAAGATGGTTCATCTGTACTATAATTATAATTTATTTCTCTAGTCTTAAAATAATTACTAGGCTTTGGGTTTCCAAATTTTCTCCAATCATGCCCAGTAAGACCGGTAGTTTGTGGTAACTGCCGTGTAACATAATGACTTACGCCACTCATTGGGCGTGGATACTGATAAGGGCGCGATACTGTTTGAAATGAATTATTTTGTTGATTGTAATTTGGAGGAGGGGCCCGAAAGCTTTGCTGTGTATAGGTTGGACCAATGGGACGAGGGTGATAAAAATTTGGTCTCCAACTTTGTGGGGACTGAGTTACGAATTGTGATCGTAGAGGACCCGGCACACTATAATTAATTTGCCTAGGTACTGGCATACTCATAGGCTGAACAGGCATTTTAAAACCACTAGAAAAAGTATTTGGTCCGGAATTCAAAGGTTTTTTATCAGTAAGGGGTTCGTTTCGACTTTGCAAATATAGTATATTAACTTCTTCATGAACATACTCAAGTGCTTTTTCTATACTTTCGGGACGCATGCAACGAATCCTCGATCATTAAGTCCACGCACAAAAGCTTGAAGAGTCAATTTTTTATACAAATCGCGTTTGGAATCGATAGTTGTCTGTAAGGTATCATGTAACGTAATGTAGGTCATAATCGTGCTAAATAGATTTTGACACCGTTCGTAATATTCTTGTGGCGTATTAGAACCCTGTCTTAATATGGCTAAGTCGTTATAGAGAGCGGTCTCATCTCGATGATCTGCGAAATTATTTATTAAAGCACTACGAATGCCTCTCCAGTCAACAGGAATACCATTTGCATTTATCAACCGGGCCGCGGGACCAACTACTTTGTTTAATATACCGTTAGTAAAAGCACATTTACTTAAATCACTATTTTCTGGTGTACAGAATTGTGCCGCTAACTGATCACAGAGATTTATAAATCGTGTCAAAATATTCGGGTTTCCATCAAAATCGGGAACAAGTCGTAATGCTTTATAAATTGTGTCTAAATCATCCATTTTCGGCGACTCAAATATGTCCTCTATATCACAATACTCAATATTTCTACTAAGATCTATCAATAATTCCCTATTGCTACGACTTAATCTAGGTCTCCGTGGATGAGAAATTTTGGTGAATTATGTTAATACGATAGGAAGAAGCACCACTAGAAAGATCTAAAGTACTTACATATTATTTCGGCCTCCTTGCGTATCAATGTTTGGATACTCCTGCAGCACGACGTAGGTTCGGATACTCCTGAGGTAGCTGGACAGCCACACGGGCGGCTCGTTTTCCGGATATCTTCTGCACGAAACCGACCGCGAGTATCCTACCGACTGCGCCAATTACGTAGGGCTGCAGTGTAGGGGAACGAAATAACTTTAACTTGAAATTAATTACTTAATAATGATTTATTACATAAAGAGTTACAATTATTACTACAATCTACCTCAATGTTAGAAGTTAGAATGTTTCTTAAAACTAGGCAATATATGGTATCGCGGCTCCCGTGAGAAAGCGAGGAGTCCCACGTTATCGCTGCGATGGCAGTTCGGCGTTCGCGGCCTGATAGCGCGCGATATTCGGTACGCGATGTTCCGATGTTACATCTCCCTCCACAAGATCGGCAACTATTTTGTGACCTTGGTTGCAAATAGTGGCGACAGAGACGTATGATTTCTCGTGGCGAGTTTCTGCATTTCGAATGAGCATGTAGGCTTGTTCTCCCTTGAAACTTTGGGAGATCTGTCTTGTAAAGGGCTGCTGACACTTTCGTTCCGTTTACGGCGGCGTAGAGCATATATAGAACCAACTACGGCTGCACCGAATATTATAAGAATTCCATATACTGGTATCGTCGTATGGTATAAAGGGTCTATGCTAGACGTCTTAAGAGTAACTGGTTCTTCTAAATCAATTTTGGAATTAATTTTATGTAGATTCCTTAAATCTATAGAACTTAATTTTATAGTTCTTCTTGGTACGCTTCGCATTTTTTCTTCATTTAATGGCATATCCAAAATTTTTAATATTTTCCCTTTGATCTGATCGTAGTGGTTGCTTATTGTGAAGCCTGAAGTTCGGAGAGTGCATCCTCTAGGTATGATGGTTAAGTAACTTCCCTGCAGCATTTTGTATTGTTCTTGAGAACACATTAACTGGACTTTCGTGCGGTTTGGGAAACTGATTATGTAATGTTGGTCGTCCAACTGCTCCATAGCTTCGGAAGACAGAATAGTTGATGTAAATATACAGGAACTATGAATTTCTTGCTGAAGTATCAAGTGCTGTATACAATTCGACTGTTCCTCGTGATGGTTGTTCATGTTGTCCTCGCACAGGTGGCCATGACTATACTTCGGACATTCTGTCTCCATGTACAGTAGAGCTTTTTCGTGGATTGCTACATATGGGTAGGCAGGGACAAGGATTTTATTGTCGTGATTGGGAGCCAAAGACAATCTGTACAGGGAATAGTTAGTGGGATAGACTAAAGGAAATTTAAAGACCAAGATTATCTCGTTGCTTTTATAAAAGAATCCTAACTTAATTATATCAAAGTATTCTCTAAAACTTATATCTAAAATTTCTTCCCTATTATACAAAAGCTCTAATCTATTTTTCATGCTTAAAAATGTGACATAATTGAGTGCTGAATGATGGTTACTTTTTGCTCTTATAAACGCTAATAAATTTTGTAAGTTAGAAAACTCATTTGAAAGATTATCTATGTTATCTCCCAGTACTGAAAGTGCGTGAGCCAAATGAACATACTTAAAAAACATTCCTTTATCATTTCTATCACCACCTACAATGGAGTTAATAATTGACATTATTTTATTTTGATTTTCAATTATTTTATCTGTAATATTTGAACTATGTGAAACCCATTGCTTTGTTAGAGTTATTTGGTGATTCACTTCAACAGCTATATTATTTTGATTCTGTTTTAATACTGCAATGGCATTATCATACTTTATCGCATCGGTATAGTCCAGGTTTCCAGAAATGGTCTTTATAATCGACCCAAGACCATCTACGAGACCTCTCTTGGTACGTGAAGTCTGAAATGTATTTAACTGTTCAGATATTTCATCTAATTTTAATTCTAAGTATTTAGCGTGAGGCGTATATAGCGTCATTGTTTCATTATTTAAACGTGTCGTAAAATTCCGTAATTGTTCTTTAACTATTTCTAGTTTACATCGCAGAATTTCTAAGTTTATGGTTTGGATGAAGGAATGAAAATGCGAAATAACTCGCGTGGGTCCAAGGTTGAAAGGTAAAATACCAGGTCCCTTTTCCAAACTTTCAAGTGCTATTTCGTCGGCTTGTACCGGGTTCAGGACCTGGGCCAGCATCAAGACAAGCAGTAATTTCGGTATCCTGTAACAAACGCGAACTATTAGGTACGCGTTTTAACCGCGATTTAGGTACATGTTTTATTTTCTTTCTGGTATAAATATGTATTGGCAAATCTGTAACAACTTTATCATGAGTATAGCGAGCCGCTAGTTTTTGCCTAATAGCTAAAGGATTTTGAATATATACGTCTTGATCTGGGCTATATTCTTTTTCGGGTTCACGACGTTTGTTAATGTTCTCCATTATTTCACTTCGGCGTTGAAGTGCAGTGTCATTAATTATTTCATATACTTTTAACATGCGTTTCTTATGATCTTGAACATATTGTTGCAACAAGTATTCTGTTATATCTATATCTAGAGGGTCACGAGGATCTAAATGCCCCGTGATGATATCTATAGGTCTACATTTTGTAAAGCTGTGAATAGAATAATTATAGGCTAATAAAGAGTATGGAATTAAATTAGTGACTGACTCTACGCGATGTTCTAATCTTAAGATACGCAGATGTTCCAACAGTGTTGAATGCAGACGTTCTACCATACCATTTTCATTCGGAGTATTTGGACATATTTTATAATGTAAAATTTTGTGCATTTTAGAGAATTCCTGAAATAACTGATTCGTAAATTCGGGACCATTATCCGTTATAATGGTTAGTGGAAGTCCATGATGAGTGGAGAACGTTAATAAAGCCTGAACAACACTAACTGCTGTAGCATCTCTCAGAAAATATGCTTGCGCATATTTTGAGAACGCATCGATAATTGTTAAAATTTTTTGTGTTTCAATACTAAATAGGTCTAAATGTACTATTTCAAATGGCCTTGTCGGAGGCGGTACTATTTGAAATCTAGGTTTTACTGGGTTTCGGTCGTACTTTGCTCTACCACATATACTACACTCATTTATATACTTAGTTACTTGTTCTTTCATTTTAGGCCAGAAATACCGTCTTGATAGTGCTAAATAACTTTCGTTAATACCCCTGTGATTGGTTTTTCCTTCATGATAATTTTTAATAATTTCTTGCTGTTTTAAATATTCTGTAATATTTTCTATTTCCCTTTTTGCAAGAACTAGACTCATTGCCGAATTTTTAAAATGACTTTGTAAAATGGGAATTATGGAATACATTTTAAGCTCGGGGTTAATTAAAATTCCAGTCTTTACTTTTGGATTTACATATTCTTTGACAGCATTAATGATGTCTTGTTGTAACTTCGATTCTGAAATTTGAATACATATCCTAGTGTGGGTTGCAAATGGCTTTGAAATTATGGGCCTTCTTTTAATATCTCCTTTGACTACATCGAGAACTATTTGCTTGTGAAATTTATTAAGTGGGTCTTCTGTAATGGGTATTTCTAAAATAGGGTTTTCCGTGTCACTATGTATACTATCGGTTTTAGAATCAATACTTTCTGTTCGAGAGTCTGAATCTGATCTTTCGGAAGTATTAACTATTACTGAAACAGACTCTTCATTGTTAATTTCTATGCGTGACAAAGCATCGGCATTAGTGTTGTTTTTACCTTGCTTATATATAACATTAAAGTCAAATTCATTCAGACGAAGGCGCCAACGCGTGAGACGTGAATTTGGCTCCTTTATATTCATTACCCATTGCAGTGGACGGTGGTCAGTAACTATTTTAAATTTTCTTCCAAAAAGATAAGGCCGAAAGTATTTTGTTGCCCATACAATCGCTAATAACTCCTTTTCTATAGTGCTATAGTTTATTTCATTAGTATTAAGGGTTCGCGATGCATAGGCTATCGGTTTATCTGAACCTATAACACCCTGAGAAAGAACGGCTCCTATTGCTAAGTTCGAGGCATCGGTGGTCAATATAAATTCTTTTGAAAAATCCGGATACTGAAGAATGGGATCATTAATTAAAAGGGTTTTACATTTTTCAAAGCATTCAACATAATTTTGATTCAGAATTATTTTTGAGCCTTTCTTTAAACATTGTGTCATGGGTTTAGTTATTTTTGCAAAATCGGGAATAAACTTTCTATAATAACCAAGAAGTCCAATAAATCTTTTAATTTCAGTTGATGTTTTGGGTAACGGATAATTTTGAATAGCTGATATTTTGTCTGGATTAGGTTTTACACCATCTTTACTAATTATATGTCCTAAATATGCCGTCTCTAATTTTAAAAATTCTGATTTGTCCATTTGTATCTTAAAATTGGACTCGCGAAGTTTTTGAAACACTTTTTCCAAATTAATCATATGCTCTTGCAATGAAGTGCTAAAAACTATAATATCATCTAAGTAAACTAAGCAAATAGTGTTTTGAAGGTCTCTCAATACATTATCCATTACCCTTTGAAAGGTGGATGGACTGTTTTTCAATCCCATGGGCATTCTTAAAAATTCATAATGCCCATGTTCTACATTAAAAGCTGTTTTTGATATGTCTTGGGGATCCATCTCTACTTGGTAAAATCCACTGGCAAGGTCCAGAGTTGTAAAATATTGAGATCTACCTAATTTATCTAAAACATCAGCTATATTTGGTATAGGGTACTTATCATTAACTGTTTTTTCATTAAGTTTCCTAAAATCTACCACTATACGCCATTTTTTCTGACCCGATGCATCTGGCTTTTTAGCTACCACCCAAATTGGAGAGCTCCACGCAGAATTCGAAGGTCTAATGATACCTTGGTCTAACATTTTACTTATTTGTTCTTTAACTTCTTGTCTGTGAATATAGGGATATCTATAGCTTTTTGTATATACTGGAGCCTCGTCGGTGGTTTTGATAGTATGTTTTATTTTATTCGTGAAAGTAAGAGGCTCACCATCGACGTAAAAGATATCGGAATACCGCGCACATAACAATTCTAAGTTCTTACGTTCTTCTACATTTAAATGATCGGTACGAAGACGAGAGAGCACATTTTTTATACGCTCCTGTTGTTCCTCACTTAAGTTTTCCTCTATATTATGTACCTCTGCAGATATAGCACGATCCACTGAAAAAATTACATCATTTCGAGATGGATTTTTAATTTCGACTATTCCCCGATTATTCGTAACGGTTGTTAAACATTCACCAATGATACAATTAGAAATAGTTTGTTCTCTTATATAAACGTCTCCCTCGTGAACATTTACCGGAAGTCTAATAACCTTTGATGTTCCTGCCGGAATGATATCCTCATATAAGTTTACGTTAGAAGAGTTAAAGATCTTAATAGGATTTAAAGATGTTTTAGTTTTGAATAGTTTATTTTTATAGTCTATTGTGGCCTCCCACTTATCCAGTAAATCAGTCCCAATAAGGCCATCGAAAAAATTGTGAAATTTATAAACAAAAAATGTTGCATCTTCGGGATCATTAAATTCATTGAAAGTAGGTAAAGTTATTGAATAGTTGCATCTACTTTTAGCATGGATGTTAGCAACTTCAAATGGATCGTAGTTTAATGGAAAATTCGAAAAGTATTTTTCTATAACTGTAGGACTCAAAAATGATGTGTTAGCTCCTGTATCTATTAATAGTTTTAACGGTGGTTATTGAATCTGAATATATGGAAGTTGTCGTTGTGTTTGTAAATTAATTTCTATTTTATTGTATCGAATATTTGAACTTTCTGAAAATCCGGTTCAGTAGATCGCGAAGGTGTATTGTCACCTGCATCATGGGATGTATGCGGGCTCTCAGCACATGCTTGATATGTTGCTTCGTAGTCATATGGGTTTTGATATTCTACGAGTTCGCAACTATCGTAATGAGGTTCGTAATAATCTGTATAATATTCTGGAAAAGATGGTTCATCTGTACTATAATTATAATTTATTTCTCTAGTCTTAAAATAATTACTAGGCTTTGGGTTTCCAAATTTTCTCCAATCATGCCCAGTAAGACCGGTAGTTTGTGGTAACTGCCGTGTAACATAATGACTTACGCCACTCATTGGGCGTGGATACTGATAAGGGCGCGATACTGTTTGAAATGAATTATTTTGTTGATTGTAATTTGGAGGAGGGGCCCGAAAGCTTTGCTGTGTATAGGTTGGACCAATGGGACGAGGGTGATAAAAATTTGGTCTCCAACTTTGTGGGGACTGAGTTACGAATTGTGATCGTAGAGGACCCGGCACACTATAATTAATTTGCCTAGGTACTGGCATACTCATAGGCTGAACAGGCATTTTAAAACCACTAGAAAAAGTATTTGGTCCGGAATTCAAAGGTTTTTTATCAGTAAGGGGTTCGTTTCGACTTTGCAAATATAGTATATTAACTTCTTCATGAACATACTCAAGTGCTTTTTCTATACTTTCGGGACGCATGCAACGAATCCTCGATCATTAAGTCCACGCACAAAAGCTTGAAGAGTCAATTTTTTATACAAATCGCGTTTGGAATCGATAGTTGTCTGTAAGGTATCATGTAACGTAATGTAGGTCATAATCGTGCTAAATAGATTTTGACACCGTTCGTAATATTCTTGTGGCGTATTAGAACCCTGTCTTAATATGGCTAAGTCGTTATAGAGAGCGGTCTCATCTCGATGATCTGCGAAATTATTTATTAAAGCACTACGAATGCCTCTCCAGTCAACAGGAATACCATTTGCATTTATCAACCGGGCCGCGGGACCAACTACTTTGTTTAATATACCGTTAGTAAAAGCACATTTACTTAAATCACTATTTTCTGGTGTACAGAATTGTGCCGCTAACTGATCACAGAGATTTATAAATCGTGTCAAAATATTCGGGTTTCCATCAAAATCGGGAACAAGTCGTAATGCTTTATAAATTGTGTCTAAATCATCCATTTTCGGCGACTCAAATATGTCCTCTATATCACAATACTCAATATTTCTACTAAGATCTATCAATAATTCCCTATTGCTACGACTTAATCTAGGTCTCCGTGGATGAGAAATTTTGGTGAATTATGTTAATACGATAGGAAGAAGCACCACTAGAAAGATCTAAAGTACTTACATATTATTTCGGCCTCCTTGCGTATCAATGTTTGGATACTCCTGCAGCACGACGTAGGTTCGGATACTCCTGAGGTAGCTGGACAGCCACACGGGCGGCTCGTTTTCCGGATATCTTCTGCACGAAACCGACCGCGAGTATCCTACCGACTGCGCCAATTACGTAGGGCTGCAGTGTAGGGGAACGAAATAACTTTAACTTGAAATTAATTACTTAATAATGATTTATTACATAAAGAGTTACAATTATTACTACAATCTACCTCAATGTTAGAAGTTAGAATGTTTCTTAAAACTAGGCAATATATGGTATCGCGGCTCCCGTGAGAAAGCGAGGAGTCCCACGTTATCCGTGCATGTTGTTGATATACTAGTACCCAAGCTATAATATTTCCAAACAAGATTCTAGAGTTATAAAAACAATTACATAAAAAATGATGTATAACCCGACTGCGACAGAAGCAGGATAATATTTTCGAACGTATGGCTGCATGTATGTATATGTGTGTGTATGTATGTTCATTTATATTTCACGCAAAAGCTCAAGCTTTGGCGGCTTGACGGATTGTAACATATGACATCATTGGTATAGACCCAGTTTGTAGAGACATAGCCTATATAATTTTTAAATATAAAGTCTGTGGTTGAAGAAAGAGGGTGTGAGGGGGACGATTTTATATTATGTGTATTATAAGCCTGTTGTGTTACTATTTTGACGCAATAATTAAAAAAAAGTAGTAAATTAACAAATTGTCATAAAGGTTATGTGCAGTCGGCGTTTTTATATCACAATTTCTTGCTTTATATTCGTGTGGTGCTTAACACTAATCGGTACTTTTGTGGTTGCCGGCACTCTTTTATATGAGGCGACCTTCATAGTCCTCGATAGTAGCAACGCATCAGTGATTGACTTCAGTTAGAACCCGTGTTCTACTTGAAGTTGCTCACAGATGTCTATGGGCGGCAGTGACCACTATCAGGCGGACTGCATGCTTGTAAGTTCTTTCAATTATATAAAAGAAAACTTAATACTAATTTGTATGTGCAGGGAAGTCGTCGCTGCTGTCTGTGCTGGGACGGCGGGAGGTGTCCATTCCGGAGCACATCGACATATTCCACCTGACGCGGGAGATGCCCGCCTCCGACAAGACGGCGTTGCAGTGCGTCATGGAGGTTGACGAGGAACGCGTGAAGCTCGAGAAGCTCGCTGAGGAGCTGGCGCAGTGTGATGACGATGGTAAGTGATCGGGTAGTCTAACTAGCGAAGTAAACTGTGAGGCAAGATACTGGAGGTGTCTTTTATTATCATGTAAAAAAACTTGATTGTTAATACAGTCAAACCCGTAACACGATTTCACAGGGACTCAATCAAAAAGGAGCCTTAAGCGAGAGATAGTATTATGCGGGATAGGCAAAATAAAACATATTATGTATTATGTCTTATTTTTTAAATAGGATATTCAATTGATTGAATTTCCTACGGGGCTACATTGTTATTTATGGTGGAACATCCAGGTATACCTTGCAGCATAACTTCTACCTCGTCCAACACGATATCAACCCCGTTATTTATAAAAACTGTTTTCATGTAACAATTTGAATAGTTACAGGCCTAATTGCTTCCCATGTTGCTGCAATGTTTAGAGTCGCGTCATGCACAGTCAAGGATCGTTTGCTATCAGAGTCCTCTATTTCTTAAAGATAGATTAGTGACATTATAATTGTGCTGAAAAGAACTTAAAAGAACAAGTTGTTGGCATATTAAACGGTATAACGAAATGTATTAAACGTTAAAAAATGTATGAAAATATGTGTCAAGTTGCAGGGACGAGGCGTCGACCCCCCAAACTATGTTGAATATTCTCTAACAGCCCATATGACCAAAAAGGTTAACAAGCCACTATTAACAGCCAGGTCAAATTCCACTGTTTGGTATTCCACTTAAAATGTCCTCAGAGTGGCAAATCTATATTCTGTTACTACTTAGTTATTACCAATTAGCCCTTCATTATCAACCCATAGTATAGTTGGAGTGGTACATATGTATTCTAAACCATAATTACAAGAAAATGGTAACAAAGGAGTGGAAAATGACAATGATTAATTATTTTCACTTTAGATATGAAGAAAACTTCCCAGTGTTTCAATTCGATTGATGTTCTTGAAAGGAAATATTCTTTAATAACTCTGCTTCATTTCTAATACATGAAAAGTTCAAACGATAGCTTTGAAAATACAACTATTTTATTCATGATACTTGTTAAGTGGGCCCTTTGATCTACTCCGCTACAGTGGACGGTTTGTTATTATGGACAATGGATCAATAAATTACCAATAGAAATATCATTCTTATAGCAAGAAATAAAACTTTCTATGAGTCCTTGGGTATTAGTTACTTATTTAAACTGTTCAACAAAGAAACAATAAAAAATAAAGTCAATAAGTCCGAACTATACCTGTGTCTGTATTCATGTTTTTGGATATATTAACAAATGGCATTAATAAGTACTTACTTTGTACTATTTGTGTATATAGAGTCCTTGAGTGATACAAACATTGGCCAATAATTACTGGATAACATATCAATTACCAATATAAAGTGTTTAGAACTTTGTATTATAATTTAATATATACTATGCAAGAGCAGTAGTTATATTTATAAGTTGTTATTTGAGAACTTGAGACTATTTTGACAATTTTGAGATCGTTGACGCCTGTTTTGGTTTAGACAAGGCAGTAAAACTATATTGCATTAGCTATATCAGTATTTATTATTAGACTAGTAGTTTCAGTATTTATTGACACAACATTCCTGATCAGGAAAAGGAAGGAATTCTGTTGTGGTTTATTTTGTATGTAGATATTGTTACATTGTGTATCTGGGGTAAAGGTGTGTGTGTGTTAATAATATTATTGTCTTTAAACATTGGCTCAATAACAAATAAATATTAGGAAAATTCATACAGTTTAGATTTTTTGACATACTGTGAAGCAGCGCCTGACACTGCTGTACAGGTTTATGTACAAGACTAGTTGATCCGGCAAACATTCGTCCACCAAAAATCAAAAATATAAAATTATCAGTGTCCCTCGGCTACATTATGCATATATTATACATAAAAACCTTCCTCTTGAATCACTCTATTAAAAACTGCATTAAAATCCGTAGTGTAGTTTTAAAGATCTAAGCATACATAGGGACAGACAGCGGTAAGCGACTTTGTTTTATGCTATGTAGTGATGTGTTTTCCAATGTTATTCGAGTTACGACTCCATTTTATGTGAAAATATTTCGGATCCTTACACTTTGTTGTTTTCCAACTTGTATTTTATTTAGTTACCAATATAAAATGTTTATTTGTTTACATAACTAAGGACTACAATAACTTACTTACAATTGACCTTTAATTAACATTTTTTTTCATCTTTGTATGTCCATGGCACTCATGACAGAAAAAATATATACACAATTATCTCTGGCTTGAAGCAATTTCCGCTTTTCTGTGGACGGGTGTGGTTTCCCGCTCATTTTTATATGAGGTTATCTTAGTCCTGAGAAGTTGATTCCATCCGATATCAGGCACAAACGAATTGTTCCTTATTTCAGAAGGAAACTTGTTCTGTATAGTATATGTAGTGAGTGCTTACCATTAGGTTGCCTGCATGTTCGTTTGCTACTTTAATGTTATAAAATGGTCAATATGTTACCATTTTTTACAGATGCGCAAGAGCAGTTGATGGATGTTTACGACCGGTTAGAGGACCTGAGTGCGGACACGGCCGAAGCCCGAGCCGCCCACATCCTGCACGGTCTCGGGTTCACCAAGGAGATGCAACAGAAGGCCACTAAGGACTTTTCTGGAGGTGAGGATCAAAGGGGATGTGTTTGTGATTTGAATATAATTTAATAATTTTTATTCACAATCAGTATTATTTCTATAGAAAAGAGAAAAAATATGAAAAAGTTTAATATATCAAAACGCCACATAAGCGTACCGTTATAATCCATCGCGTCATTTATAAGTTAGATATAAAAATGGTTATGCAATCTAACATGTACAGTCACGAGCAATAAGATGTGACTATGGAAGATTGGCACAAGGATTTGACCCAAGAAGGAGTTCAACAATATCTGACTACACGAACGCAGCAAAAATATCTGACATTGAAAGGCAGCATATTCGTAGTCACATCTTATTGCTCGTGACTGTACATTACAATAAAATCATCAATCAGTATGAACGAAATAGTGAAACGTGGGGTATGCTCTATAAAATAGGATAAATGTCTAGTTAAATGTTTAATATTCAACAATGTTTAAAACTATAAGTGAAAGAGTATTTTGACCACTTGTAAGGGCTTTAAAAGTGTGTCGGATGAGTTATACCTATCATCTTACGAATTACACCCACTATGTGGCGTATTATACCCATTATCTGATAAATTACACCCATTATCTGACGTATTATACCCATTATCTGATAAATTACACCCATTATCTGACGTATTATGCCCATTATATGATAAATCACACCCATTATTTGACGTATTATACTCATTATCTGATAAATTGCACCCATTACCAGCGAATTATACCCATTATCATTGTCCAGGTTGGCGGATGCGTATCGCCCTCGCCCGAGCGCTGTACGTGAAGCCGCATCTCTTGCTGCTGGACGAGCCGACCAACCATCTCGATCTAGACGCCTGCGTGTGGCTCGAGGAGGAACTCAAGTCGTGAGTAATTGTTGTGATAATAGGGGAGTGAATTGTTATAAAAATAAGGGCGGTTTGTGGGGGTTATAAAACTATACTGACAGTAGTACATTCTGATGGAACCAAACACTAGTAAGAAGCGTGCATATGAGGTCGCAAGTACCAAAACAATTCAAACAATATCGGCAAAACGGATTGTGAGGTTAGGAATTGCGAACAATATTTGAATATGGAGCAAAAATAACATAAACGCTGCTACCCGCACCGGTTCTCCAAATAAAAGTGTTTTTTGTTCATTTAAAAGAGAGATAAGATTACAATTGTGGCAATGTAAATTCAAGACGTAAATGTAATTTTTTTTCCGATTACAATCATTAATGTGGCACGTTAAAATACATCTACTAGACTTTTTTAATGCTGATGCCGTATGGGCAAGATTGGACAGCTATTAAATCCTTGGATATGGTGCTATACCTCTGTATCGTTTATTAATTCTACTCTGATTATATGCCATAGTACTGATAATACCTTGCATGTCAAAAATTTTACGTGTTGCAAAAAAGTATAAGTATGTAAGGCAAGATACTGGAGCTAACTTTCTTTACCATGTAAAAAAACATGATTGTAATTATATTTCAAAAAAAAAAAATGGATATAAATAAGAAAAAAGACAAACCCGCTGAGTTTCTTGCCGGATCTTCTCAGTGGAGGTCGTATTCCGATCCGGTGGTAGTGTAAGAAAAAAATGACAATTGTAAGTGCCCCCGTAGGCCTATACAAAAAAAAGACATGATGAAGACATTTTTTTCATTTAATATAAAAAAAATAACTGTTTCCAGGTACAAACGCATCCTGGTCCTGATATCCCATTCGCAGGACTTCCTGAACGGCGTGTGCACGAACATCATACACATGAGCAAGCGCCGGCTCAAGTATTACACGGGCAACTACGAGGCGTTCGTGCGCACGCGCATGGAGTTACTCGAGAATCAAATGAAGCAGTACAACTGGGAGCAGGATCAGATCGCTCACATGAAGGTTTGTGTCACGTGACGTATTTTTTGAAGTTTTGTTAATACTGTAAATATTAAAGTTTGTGAGGATGTGTTTTTTTTTTTATAATATTGAAGTAGCAAACGAGCATGCAGTCCACCTGATGATGGTAAGTGGTCACTGCCACCCATGGACATTTATAAGCAACTTCATATAGAACATAGGTTTTATCTGAAGTTAATCACATATGCGTTGCTACTCCCGTGGACTATGACTATGGTCGCCTCATACAAAAGTGTGCTTCACGCTAGAAATAGGTGTGGCGGTGGTACCTCACCGGGCGAACTACACTGGTTCTACCACCTTTTGTGGTTGTTACTTTTTCACGCGTAACTACGCTGGATATCGCTGAAATTTGACACAAATTATTTTTGGATCCGATCAACATATTAATGTGTAACTTATTAACGTGGCGTCCGAGACGGGCAAAGCCGCGGGTACGACCTAGTATATGAATTGGTGGTTCAGAACTTTCTGTCTTGAAAACCGTCGACAAATAAATGTCAGACTAATTTTCTGAGAACGCTTGCTTTTTAATTTATCGTTGACAAATTTCTTTTGAATGGCCCACTAAGGTTACCTACATATACCTCTATACAGCTGGTCAATAAGATTTTAATTAAAAATATGGATAAAAACCCGTGACGTTGCAATTTTCACGTCTTCCTCAATGGTTTGAGCAATTTTGATTGCAAGATTGTCATTAAGATCAAGTGGATTTTACTGGCAGTAATATATCGTACTTTTTTGAACCAAGCATAGTTCAAGACTGTTAAGGGTTTAATGGAACTTAAATTAGTGTCGTATCTGTCGACTAATTGTTTCGTAGAAGGCAGTGACATAATCTTCTTGTTAATCAAGAACAATGCTTGTAATTTTGAATTTGTTTCGTTTTTGTTTATTTTCGTCGCCCCCTAATTAAAACACATTTTATCTATTTTTTTTACCAAACGTGCCAAAAGTAATGTAACTTAATAATTATATACATAAAGGAAAGCAAGATGTTGTAGATTGAAAAGTGCAACTTTCCAAATTCATGACTTTTAAACTAGCCTCTAGTATCATATTCTCTAAATATTGTTTTCTTAAGAAAAAACCTATTATAATTAAATAATAAAACCTTTCTAACACTAATGTCATTTGATTTTATGTACATATTTTTTTCTAGAGACTTCAGTTTGTATTCCCGCTTCGAACTATATTAAAATGATCCTTCTTGCCTTACAAAATTGACATACAAACATCTCTCATCAACCCATAATTGGCCCACTGCTGGGCACGGGTCTTCTCTCAGAATTAGAGAGTTTATTCCATAGTCCACCATGTTGGCCAAGTGCGAGTTGGTGGACTTCACACACCTCTGAAAACTTAACATACATTTTATTATATATTTTTTAACAGAACTACATAGCCCGGTTCGGTCACGGCTCCGCGAAGCTAGCTCGCCAAGCGCAGTCCAAGGAGAAGACGTTGGCCAAGATGGTGGCACAGGGACTCACGGAGAAGGTGATCGATGACAAGATCCTCAACTTCTACTTCCCGTCGTGCGGGAAAGTGCCGCCACCTGTTATTATGGTGCAGGTAGGTGATTATATATGCAGTTTCGATAAAATACGTGTGTACCTAGTGTAAGCCTGATAATTGCAGCATTCAGCAGTGTTTAGCACTGTAGTGGGTTTGAAATATTTGACCTATCACATAATTATGAGGTGTTCCACAGATAGAAACATATAGGGTGCGTTCCATTAGACGTTCACAAAGCGCACGCTCACGACCGCAATTTTTCCCGTTACATTAGCTTGTGAGCTTTACCGATGTATTCTCTACTGGAACGATTAGATGTTGTTAGATGTTAACCTTAGATGTTAGATGGAACCTTGTTAGATGGGTCGTCGTGAGCGTCGCGTGGGCGTAAGTCATGACGTCATGAGTGACGTATTCGCTGCGACCGCAACGACCGCGGTCGTCTTGTGGAACGACGTTTTGGGCATTTAGGGCTTTGTGAGCGTCATCTGGAACACGCCCTTAGTCCACAGATAGCAACAAAGTAGATTTGGCAAGAATTATTAACACTCGTTGAATTTACTAAATTTAAGAGAGATGACAGAAAAAGAGAGAGAGATGGAGATTATCTACTTATCTCTGGTTTGTAAACGTTTTCGAAAAACGAGATTATATATCGATAGATATTGGTGTTAGAAAAAATGTAGACCTATCAAAAGGTATTCGTTTTTCTAACAATATAAAAATTCACTTTTGTAACAATAGACTGTTTGCCGTTTTTAATAGACTCTAGAGGCACGGATATATCGTAGTCCTTCCCAGTCTTCTTTTAAATCTACATCACAGATTAATACAGACAATAATTACTGTCAGCAGACTACAATCATGATCTTGGATTAAGTCTGTTATTCCACTTTATTTTTCCTAATACAACTATAAGTAATGAAGTAGCTGATATCCTTCAACGAGTTCAATATGACTTTTTAAAACCAAATTTCCCTTCATGTTACTACTTTAAATTATTTAATTCCAGAATGTATCATTTCGATATATGGATAACGGACCTTGGATCTATAAGAACTTGGAGTTCGGTATAGATTTGGATACGCGGCTCGCACTCGTGGGGCCTAATGGTGCCGGGAAATCTACGCTGCTGAAACTACTTTATGGAGATGTAAGTGAGAATATTTCACTAAGGTTTGAGTGAGAATGTTTACAGCAGTAATGATATTATTTAATTCGCCAAACTTGTAAGGTCTGATCTCGACTCTTGCAAATGGGTCAGAAGTAGCGTCATTAAAGAAAATAAATTAAATATCTCGGGTATGCATGGATACTTGTTACATATTAAGATTGATCAATTCCGCGATTATATTAGTCTAATACCATATATTTAAAGTAAATAGGTAGTGAAATATTTATACCTTATTTATTACGTTTAACTTTATCTTTGTTAGTGAATGGTAAACACTCAAGTTCAGACAGCCATCTTTTTATGCCGTTATTCTGGGCACTGGGTTTTAACCTGTTTTGAATTAAACGTTTCGTTTTGGACTTTATATTAAATGTTTATTTGAAAAACGCACTTTAATCTTTATTATTTATTAAACGAGTAAAATGTTCACAGTTGGTTCCGAGTACGGGCATGATCCGCAAGAACTCTCACCTGCGTATCGGCCGCTACCACCAGCACTTGCACGAGCTGCTCGACTTGGACCTGTCTCCCCTCGATTACATGATGAAGCAGTTCCCGGAGGTCCGCGAGCGGGAGGAGATGAGGAAGATCATCGGTCGGTACGGACTCACCGGAAGACAACAGGTGAGTTATAACAATAAGCCATTGAGATAATCCGGTGGTAGTGTAAGGATATATATAATGTGTAAGGATAAATTTAATTACCGTCCTGACGCAGTCAAAAAAAAATAATTTCTGGAAAGACACGTGTTCCTTGACCGATTATAAGATTTTTTTTAAATTGATAGTTTCTGAGGGGAAAAAAACATGGACATTATTATCGCCTTAAGGCACAAATCCACCGTTTTGTAAAAATATGGGAGAAAATAAATCAATCCAGCGTGGATCCTAAAAGGCGTTGTGGTTAAACAAATGTGTGTCAGTTAAATTAATTTAAGAAAAATAGAAAATCTACTTTGAACAAACACACGATTTTGTTAATTGCTAAAAAAACAATGTCAATTTGTTTTTGCATAACTAACACCGGATTCTGAAAGAGCATACTAAAAAAAAAACTAAAAAATCTCGATGTTTTTTCAGAAAGCAAAAAAATGCTTTTTGCGCATTAACGAGTTAATTAGGCGCTGGTTTGATTGGTTTAACAAAACAGTGGGAACATAAAGCGTGGCGGAACGGTCAGCATTCATACCAGTCTGACACGCGAGGGTTCTGTGCATCTGAATGATGAATTTAATCGTCTTTGTGTTTGTCTATAGTATAGCACAGTCGAAAAGTTATGAGTGTAGAATGCGTTAACTAATATCTAAATTGTCTCCAGGTGTGTCCAATGCGACAGCTGTCAGACGGGCAGCGTTGTCGGGTGGTATTCGCATGGCTCGCGTGGCAAACCCCCCATCTGCTGTTGCTCGACGAGCCCACCAACCACTTGGACATGGAGACCATCGACGCCCTCGGCGAGGCCATCAACGAGTTCGACGGTGGTATGGTGCTCGTCAGCCACGACTTCAGGCTTATCAACCAGGTATGGAGAACATGTATGTATGTATGACTAGGCCAAAAGAGGATAACTGCCATACAACAAATGTGTTTGTTTAACCACACCGTTTTTAAAAAGGCGTTGTGGTTAAACAAGAAATAATAGTACGGAACCCTTCGTGTGCGACTGTGTTTTTTTATTTAATTGAAGTGCAAACGCGCATGCAGTCCACTTGATAGTACGTGGTCACTGCCCACCCATGGACATCTGTAAACAACTTTATATAGAACATGGGTTCTATCTGAAGTCAATCACAGATGCGTCGCTGCTCCCAAGGACTAAGATGGTCGCCTCGTATAGAAGTGTGCCGGCAACGACATCATTCCAACGAAGCGCAAGAACTGTTTTACACTAGAAATAGGTGTGGAAAAAATATTAATATGGAAGTAGCGCACAAGCATGCCGTCCACCTGATGATGAGTGGCCACTGCTGCCATGGTTACTCTGTAATCAACCCTAGATCAGAGTTTTAACTGACATTAGCCACACGTATTGCTACCTCTGAAGACCAATTTTGAATGCCTCGAACATTTGTCTCTTCAAACCGCAACGCAGATCACTGTAACGTTTAACTCTGCTGTTATAAGGCAGAAACGGGTGTTGCGTGTGGTACTTTCGAAGTCGAATCTCAAAGGTTTCTGCCATCTAGTATTATTTTGTAACTTTATGTAATTACATTTTATTTCAGGTCGCCGAAGAGATTTGGATCTGCGAAAACGGCACCGTCACAAAGTGGGAGGGTGGCATTCTCAAATATAAGGATCACCTCAAGTCTAAGATCTTGAAGGAGAACGCAGACAATGCGGCAAAAATGCGCAAATAAAACAACATGAACGTCCATAACGCACTGTGTACTCTTTTTCAACCTCAGATGTCTCAACAAAGCAGTATGAATGACCAGTGTAGTATGATTCAAATATACTTTTTTCTCCGAATAACTGATTGTGATTGCAGTTTTGATTAAGGTCTAAGACATTGGTAATGATTTTTCGGGTTATACTCGGATATTAATTCGCATGTTTTAGGTTCCAGCTAGTATGACTATCAAATTGAATTTTATAAAGGTTGATTGATATATGTGGCAAGTTGCTATTTTATTGTTGATTAAATAGTGGTATGTAAGCGAAATGAATAGTAAGTGTTTGTTTACTCTTAGGAAATTTGATGTTCCTTATTGTGCTGTAATTTGAATTTTTACAAAGAAAATATTGATTTTATGGTTTTGATATGGATATAGATGAGTCATCTGTCGCAACGGTTCAATTTTTTTTATGAATTGCTAATAGAAATAGGAGTTGAGATTTACAGAAATAACATTAATCTTTTAATTTATATTTAAAAATGGGAAATTAAAATACATAATTTGGAAAATCTCGGCTACAAAGCTTTAAAAAATAAGGTTTAATTTGGCCGCGCCGTAATCATATTATTAATAGTAAGCAGTTTTTAACGTAGACTATTGTGTTCAAATTTGACAATATTAACATTTGACTATTGTGTTCACATGTGGTTTACATTAACAGTTAGAACGTAAACATTTAAGTTTGATTTATTGTATCTAACATATAAACAAATTATAGCTTTCTGCGCTTCCTTTCCATCTAAATTTTAACTATGCAAAATCTCACTCCTCCGTGCACGCCATATTCATGCAAAGGAATCCGCAATTTTCGCTTACAGTATTAGTTTATAAATTTGGGATACTACCAATATGAGAACTATTCTTCTTTAATTAGACGTTAGCAGGTTGATACTACGATGTGATGATGCTAGTAATTCTGTGTTGAATAACAATATTAATTAATTGTGTATTTTAATTGTATTCTGTGTATATACATACAATTTATGCAATGTATTTAAAAAAATAGCAAATTATCAGTTTCGTCGTCATATTTTTAAGTTATTAGCAGAATTGACATAATTAATGAACACCAGTATATTTTTTTAATAATATCGTAACGCCTGGTAATAATTACGAGAAATAAAATATTAATTATTTATGACAAATTAAATTGAAATGCCTTGGAATATGTATTTTCTTTAATCGAATAAAATAACCGTAAATAAAATAACAACAATCATAAAATATTATGTGCATGTTTTACCATCCTTTCAACAAGTCAAACATTTACATGCTAATAGAGGGAAGGTCGAAGGGACATGTGATATTGAAATAGAGTATAGACGTTGGTGTTTAATCACGGCTATCTCTATTCTGACACCTGAGGGTTCTGTATAAAAACAATGTTGAAGTGTTTGTAGGATCCATAATGAAACTGACGGTTCATGGATTGTACCATAGAGTAATATGTCCCCGTCACGAAAAGCTGGGAGTAAAACAGTAGACTTTATAATATAATCTTAGTTATAAGATTTTATCTTAAATGTACTGCTCAAAAACAAGTTGATATTCGTCCAAAAAATTGCACTTCTGAATACGTCATTTACTGTGACAAGAGAACAGGGAGACATTTTACCAAATCGTTTCAACTATAGAATTGTTATGATAATATACAGGGTGATTTTTCGATTGGGCCTAAATGGCGAAATGTAGTATTATAGAATAGCTGGAAATGCTTATGAGAGCCTCGACTTTAATAAAAACTAAAACTGTAATTAGATTTTCAAACATCATTTTATTTCAAGGGAGAATGGGGCTTAAGGTACTTCCTATAAAGTATAACTGTTTCTTGTAAGACGTATAAATATACACCATTAAATTGAATTATTTATTTGCAGGACCAATTATTATTTATTGCGATTTTAGTGAAATGACATAGACGCTAGTATTGCAAAATGTTTAAATTCTCGTGACGGGGACCTTAGTATTTGAATTAACAAACTCATGTGCAGTGCGTCCGCTGAGTCGTTGCTAGTGTTAGTTTCATGAAGATTGCCGTAACAATATTTTAGGAAACAGCGGTATGAGGTGCGATAGTTCGGAAAGTGTATTCCGTCCGGCGGCGACTCGGTGGTCGGATGTACATCGATCGATTGTATTGGTCACCTTGTTTTGTACTTTATTTGCACTATTATGGTGTTCTTAGACCGACATTTTTTTAGGAATATCATATCTATCTAAGGAAACTCATATCTACCTGAAAAATATGTTAACTTTTGACATGTTTATTTATTAAAATAAAATGTTGATGAACAGCAAGCGCCCTCATCGCCAGGCCATAAAATAAATAAATCTTAGAACAAATGCGATTGATACGATAACTCGCTAAGATTGTCCGTACGTGGGGCGTACGTGTCCGTACGGTCGTTTACGACATTTCATTGCGTTTTCTCCGTAATTTATAAACATTTTTTCAGGTGTTTGTTTATTGAAATACGAGTCAAAGTATTAAGCTTAAACTATCTTGAGCTTTCACAAGTTCTTCGTTTAATTTAATTCACTTTCAATTTAAGAGCTCGGCCTGACGTGCTGCTAGGTAATTTATTATTACAGAACACAACAGCGCCACCATTCGTTTGCAAAAGAGGAAGAAATCTTTGTCACTCCATTGGCTTAGTTAACTGAGATGATTTGATTAATAATTCCTCTTTTTAACAATATTCACACATTAATCACTTATTCTTATTTCTTGGAATTGTTTAAGGACACCACAGTAGTGTACTTTAGTTTAATTTTATTTATCTTAATCGCTCGTGTGCAAGAGAAGTGATTTCTGCAATAGTATTTCTGTGTGGTAGAAAAATAATACAGAGTGCTCTCTTTTTATATATTGTAATCAGTTAAATAAATATTAACCAATAAGAAATTTATATGTATATCACTTTCTCATTTATATATAACTAAACTAAAGGGGCCGAGTAATTATTAGTGATATTCGTATGTGTCTGTATTTATATAACATTTGATAGTACTCAGCATAACTTAGTATTATACGGAGGATTTATTGCCCATTTTTAATTTAATCTAATTTAATTCCCTATTTTGTGTCAATTTTTAATTATTGGATTATTTTTATTATTATTTAATTACCAATTAATGTTCAATATAAAGGGTGTGAATTTTTCATAATAAAATAGTTTTAAATATTAATCTTTTGTCCGTGCAACTGTCTAACGTATTAACACGGTCCCTTTCATTTCATATGTTCAGTTTTAACTGCATTTTATTTATCACTTAGAATATACTACTATAATAAAATAGGCGGTGCAGCAACTTTGTATTAATCGCGTAATAGTATACATAGAGGGTCTAGACAAATGAGCGTCCAGGCAAAATTATTAATAGTGCAAAGGTAATGCGACAAGCCTTAAATTAGGACAAAGCTAGTTTGACAAATATAAGTAGCCAAGTTGTAAAGAATTCACTGTATTATTCTTCCAAATAGTATTTATGCTAGACTTATATCGCTTCCAAGTTGTTCTGTGCCAAGTTGTCTAGGCCCGCAGGTGTCAATTGAGGTAGTCGCATAATTATAGCAGTTTGTGATCTACCGTCGTATGATTGTGATTCTATAAGCCTATTAATATTAGAGATTACTACTTATTGTGATGCGTGCCGTCTTTGGCGAGCTACTCATCGCCGCACGTCATTCATTAGTATAGTATTGTAGCAACAAATACAAAGGATTCCCTCACTATGATTGTTTTATTTTAATTACCCATAGTTAAGTAAGCAAGAAGTATAAAATGCGATCAAGTGATTTCAACGAGCGCTTTCACATAAGGTCTTTTTGAATAAATAGATGGACGTTCTATTTATTTAATAAGAATATTTATGGATGATTTACTTAATCAACATAAAAAAATTATTTCGTTACAAAAATCTATAACCACACAGTGCTTCGTATCGACAACCACTACTAGGTGGCCTCTTGTAGACACACGTTTTTTCGGCGTAAAAATCTACGGTTAATTCGCTGTGTCTAGGTACGGTTGTTAGTGTTGTATAGATCACTGTCCACGGAAACGCTATGGCACGGCGCCGCCGCCGTATGCACCGTGCGTCCATCTCGGCGCACCGCGCCTACGCACGGCGTGATTTTCGTCAGTGTTGTATCGCAGCCAAAGAGTAATGGCTTTCGATAGTGGGTTGCATTTGTTTATTAATCAGAAGTGCCTCGGCATTTTAAACCGACTTCTCAAAGGAATAGGTTATCTATTCGTCACGTTTATATATTTTTTTATGTCGACCGACACGATTCATACGAAATTATATGCGGCTAGTTTGACAGGCATATTGAGGAAAATGAAAACCTTCCAGCAGTTTTTTCGGAAAATTGGAGAAACCGACGTTCTTAAAACCTTGAATAACTTGGGTGTTTCTGAACCGATTTCAATTTTCTTTCTTCCATTTGATAGGAAATTTCATCACGGAAGTTTTTCTCTTGGACATGGACATTTGTTTCATGCGCCTAATTGTTGTGGTCACGTAATACTGTGTATGATCTAAACATTCTAAACCAACATTTATTTAAATTATTTTTTACTTGTTTGGGCATGGAAGTCGTTTGTACCTATGTTTTGTTTAAACATTTATAATTGAAGTACCTAACTTATGATGATAAGGCAGGTTTGAATTTTTGGCTGGTTTGAATTTATTGGTATCTGGATGGACTTATGGAACCGTTTGATTTAATCGTGTTCGGCTGTAATGGATGGTGCCATATGAGATTAAGACTGAAACGAAATAAGAATATTATTTTGCAGAACTATACAAAATGCAAAGTCGAAATTAAACCTCATTTTAGGACAAGGCCCACAGCAAAATAGTCTGCCATCATTTTGCAACTCTCTTTGGTATTGGCATCGCTTCGAAAATGTTAAGAAATAAAGGTGTGCTATATTATGCGCATATGACTGACTCTCCCACTGATCAACGAACGACGATCGATCGACGAAGATAATTGAAGAGTTGTTATTATAATAATTAATATTAATAATAATAAACGTTCAGGCCTTTTATATTCCAGAGACAGACTATTTAAATTTTGTTTGTATTACAAAAATATACTCCGTAGATTTCAAGTCCTGAAGTTGAATGGTGACCATTAGTTCAGGGAATAATATTAAATATAATATTAAATAAAATAGTTATAATGGATTACAATGATCGCATCTCTCTCGTCAACCCATTATTGTCCCACTGCTGGTCACGGGTCTTCCCTCAGAACAAGAGACATTGAAGTGCGAATTCGTGGTCTTCACAAACCTCCGAGAACTTGTTTTTTTTAAAGAACTCTCGGGTGTGTAGGCTTCCTCACGATGTTTCCCTTCACCGAAAACCAGTGATAATTAATTTCTAATACGCACACAATTTAAAAAAAAAAACAGTGGTGCGTTCCTGGGTTTGAACTTCGGATCTCTCGATTGAGAGGACAAGTTTCAACCATTAAATTTAATTAAATTTTTAACCATTAGGCTATCACTGGTCTCGCTATAATCGCATGCAATACCCGCTTTCCCTTGATTCTGTGTATTTAAAACGGCTAAAAATCTGTGAACAAAGCGTTTGCCAAGTTTCTTCGTTTCCAGGGAGTCACAATGAATTGAATGGGTGCAATGAGAACCGTGTGCAAATGACTTATAAAAGCTTTTTTTAAAACATTATCATAACTCCGTCCCATGGTAATACAGCGCTCTGAATGTCTGCATCTTTGATTTTCTACGTTTCCAGGATGATTGTGACTATGAACCGCAGAGGCAGACATGAGCAAATGATTGAATACCCTTTTTTATGCAACTTCAATCCGCTGTGACTTGGAAAAGCATCAACATAGAATCTTATTTGACGAGACCAAATACATTTGTACTGATCAAAACTGTAATACCTATACCGCGATGTAAAACTTGTGCAAATCATAGCCTATACCAAATTGCTCGCTAGCTCCCTAGCTTATAGAAGGTACCTAATGTTGTTGAATTAGTTTAATTTTGTCACAGTTCTTCACAAACAAACTCGACAAAGTATTTTAATATAATGTGCCAGGTATTTAGAAATATTGAAAAGAATATATCGGCGCCAGGTATGGGCGAGGGCAGGTTTGACATCGTTCGTATACAGGGAAGTTCAGGGAAATTGAAATGCGGGTCCGATTAAACAATCAATAATCTACAGCGCGACAGGGCAAACCGACAGTATCGTTTCACCGACCAGACACTACTGAGTAGTGAGTACCACTGAACTACCTGGTCACAACCGAGACGAACTCGACTGAAACTGAAATGACTCCGTCCACGCGCCGCCCTGGTGTCACAGCGTCTCCCATTATTTTTATCATTAGTCAAAACCACATTCGATCTTTACAATAACAATCAAAACAATGTCTCAATAACGCGTATTTCATTATCCACGGCATATATTATTCTATTTATTGTGTTTGCAAATGGCAGGCAACTTCTTCGCAGTTCTATATTTGAAATAAAGAAGTCAAACCGTCCGTCTTTTGTAAGCCATTTTGTAAATCAGACCTGAATTTGACAAATTATTACATTTTATATTCACTAATATTAAATTATATAAAACGTATTATAGTGAAATTGCATTACCTTTAGTGGTGTAACAAGTGATTTGTAATGGAGACGAGCCCTATTAGGGAAAAGTGTTACAAGTGTTAAAGGTAAGCTCTTTCATAATTTGTTTTAAGAAACATTGTTTCTATTATATATGAAGTCGTGTAGTCCTCAGGTATTTTTAATATAATGTGTTTTCTTGTAAAGTAATAAACAAGACATGTCCAAAAAAGACGACAAAAAAGAAGATAAAGGACGCGATCCCAGTGCGTTCTTCAAAGATTTCTTGGCCGGAGGAATCTCTGCTGCGGTGTCGAAGACGGCTATGGCACCTATGGAACGGGTGAAGCTAATCCTACAGGTTCAGCACGTGTCCAAACAGATAGCACAAGATAAGCGGTATAAAGGTTAGAATAATTCTTGTAAGTTTATTGATTGTATGCATATAGTGAACTATTTGTTTCTCATACAAATTTAATCGTGTTATTTTAGGAATCGTTGATGCGTTCATTCGCATTCCTAAGGAGCAAGGTATAGGATCTTTTTGGCGAGGCAATCTGGCGAATGTGATCAGATATTTTCCTACCCAAGCTTTAAATTTCGCATTCAAAGATGTGTATAAGGGAATGTTTCTTGCGGGCGTGGATAAGAATACACAGTTTTGGACATATTTCGCTGGTAACTTGGCGTCTGGCGGGGCTGCTGGGGCGACATCGTTGTGCTTCGTATATCCATTGGATTTCGCTCGAACCAGGTAACACATAATACTATATACGAAGATCAATTTATTTCCAGTGACTTAATGATCAATGTATTCTATTAATTAATTTTCAAAAATACTTTTAACTATAAACCAGGTTAGCAGCTGACGTTGGAAAAGGTAAAGCGAAGGAATTCAACGGGCTAGTAGATTGTTTGATGAAGACTTTAAAGACTGACGGGCCCATCGGGTGGTATCGGGGATTTATTGTGTCTGTCCAAGGCATTATAATTTACCGGGCAACCTACTTCGGTTTCTACGACACAGCGCGTGGCATGCTACCGGATCCTAAAAACACGTCGCTGTTCATCACGTGGCTCATAGCTCAGGTGATTGACACTTATAGTTGAGATCATGTTGCTACATACTTTTGGCAAGTCCTCTTTAGTAGGTATACCATGTAGGCACTGTTTTTGCAAAAGGTATTCGCGACACATACAACGTCCAAAACGTCAATGAAAGTACTTCGGTCACCTTTAAAGGAGGGCGGGAAAATTTTTCGAATTTGGCGGACCTGAGGCCCCCGATAAAGGCAAGATCCTGCGATTAACCATCAGTTGAGGTTCTGAACACTGCACTCGCTCGCCAACTGATCGTAGAGCGCGCGGGCGCAAACCGCCAAGGCTGCGGGTGACCGCGGCCCGCGCAATTCTACAAGGTGCTCGCCGGTGCATCGGGACTTGCAAACAACCGCGCACATCGCGGGTGTAAAACGCTTCGTGAGATGTGCTTTAAATTTTTACATATATATCTGCATAGGCACTAAAGAAGTTGCGGGCTCGCGACCGTGGCGGGCGCGGGGGAAAATCGTTTCATGAGGTCTTGGCTAAATCGCGGGTACATTTGATAAATCAGCATTTTAATATGAAAACCATATATAGATCTCGTTGCGATACAAAAAGGAAACACTGAGTATTATGTAGTTTAATGTGTGTTTTACTTGTGATGCTCAGACTGTGACGACGATTGCCGGCATCACGTCGTACCCGTTGGACACGGTGCGGCGACGTATGATGATGCAGTCGGGGCGGCCGGTGAACGAGCGGCTGTACAAGAGTACCGCGCACTGCTGGGCCACCATCCTCCGCACCGAAGGTCCCGGGGCATTCTTCAAGGGAGCTTTCTCAAACGTCCTCCGAGGCGCCGGCGGAGCGCTAGTGCTGGTCTTATACGACGAGATAAAGAAAATACTATAAGATAGTATGATCTTTTCTACACATTTGATAATTAGGGTTAGATATATTGTGCATGTCAGTGTTTTACGTTTTAGGTTGATGTCAAATTATGTACTAGTGTCCTTTTAGTATTTATGTATTTCATAATTTACACATAACGTCGATCATAAAGGTCGTAGTTTTATGGAATTATTCGGAATTGTGAAATATAATATAATTTTATTGTTTGGTTGCTTTATTATTGTTCTTTCAGTTACCATATCAAATTCACGTAATAATTTATTATTATTGGTGATACCAGGGCTCGCTGTTTGTGAGGTGCGAAGGGCGTAGGTAAGGCTGGCAGTAAGACTACAGAAGAATAGAATCTAATATCTTGTGTCTGACACTGAGTAGGTACATTTCTTTGGCATGCGCTACAGCTTCAAATGGCTTGACTGTAACATACCTATGACCTATCTTTAAAATAGTCTTGGTTATCAGAGAAACATATTCTATACAATTTGTAACGTAGAGGTGATAAGATGCTATAATAGGACTAGATGTGGTGATAAAGTAGATGTGGTGACAAAAGAGATGGTATGAGGTGCGATGATTGTCATTTGGCAGTGCTGTCATTGTTGGAAAAGATTGGAAATATAGTACGAGTAGTAGCAGTGGTGAGATGCTTTAATTTGGTGACCAGGAGAGGTGCGGTGAGGCGAGACGACGAGGGGCGCGTTTCAGTAGACGCTCACAAAGCCACAAGCGGCGAAAACGTCACTCATGACTTCATGACTTACGCTCACGCGACTCTTACGACGACCCATCTAATAAGGTGGGTAGAAGTGATCGTTCCACTAGAGAGTACTACAGTAACGCTCACAAGCTAGTGGAACGGGAAAATCTGCGGTCGTGAGTGTGGACTTTCTGAACGTCTAATGGAACGTACCCATAAGATGCGATGATTGAAATTTGGCAGAACGATTGTTTACGAAAAATAATTTGAAATAAATCATTATTATTACAATAGTGTTTTATACTACTAGAATTTTTAATATTATTTAACGCTGTAAAATAAGACAGTAGAAAATTACTTTTAACCAACATTTTATTCTCAATTATTTTTCAATAGTGAAGCTCTGCCACGTCAACCATCGCACCTCTCCTTGCCTCATCCCCTCGCCTCACCGCACCTCCTTTGCCAACACACCTCATGTCCTTTGATAACACACCTCGCCACATTAAAGGATCTCATCACTGCTGCATTACAATGAAGTTGGAAAGAAAGACTAAAAAATCAGTCGCCAGATTTTCTTTCTGTCTTTTAAGTGACAATGATAAATAAAATACAAATATATTAGTTTTAACTGAACTATATTTCACTAAGCTTTATTTAATATCGCATAGCAGAGCTACTCCTCTCAACGTCCAATGTCTCGGGTTGCTGTCAGTTTCGAAGTCAATGGAGCCTACATATTTAGCGTCTGTCCTCTGAGGTTTTCTGTAAATAGGACATTCATAAAGCCTGGGGTCTTTCCCTGCGGTGGTGTTGATGGCGAAGATGTATATTATCGGCATCTGCTCATAAAGAACCTTTGGCTTAGACTCGATCAACTTGCCCGATTTCCTATCCAGTGATGCTCCTGCAAAATTTGTAAATGCTTTGAGTTTATGATTTACAATTTTTTATAGCTTCTTCAGCGAGCGCTAGTAGGATACGAGCGATACCTATTAGGGGTTCTAAATTAGTTGTTTGCAAACGATTCAACAAACATCTATAAAGGGTGTATTTTTTATTTCAATATTAATGAAATAAACGGCATTTTTTTCTGTTAGCTCTTTTAAACCAGTATAGGACAAACTTGGACAGGACCCCAGATACACTAACGGACCGTGAAGACGATATAGATTATCAATAATGAGCTTTTTCATTCATAAATTATATTCAAATTGGTGACGCGTATTTTTTTTCCAATACATAGTCTTCCTTAAGTTTACCTTCTAGAAATAGTCCGTAAACATATACTCCTTCGCTTGGTCCTTCGTGAACTTCCTCGCGATTTAATTTTGTTATATGATTTTGTAAGACTACGGAATCTAGAGCCCAACCTTTGTGACTGCGAGTTACTTCCTGCAATATTATAAAATAATTAAAAAAATGTCGTGTAAATATATATAAAATTAATTCTATCTATCTATGAATCTTTTGAAGTCCAAGAAGTGCTAGGCAAAGGCTTTTCCTAAATGGCATCACTCTAACCGTTCTTGTGCCTTCCGGATCCAACGGTTTTCCGCGGTCTTCTTTAGATCATCGGTCCACATACTCGGCGGACGACCTGTACTACTTTTGCCATTCAGATAAATTATATAAAATATTATTTAGCTACCTACCTGTCGCATGGCAGTAAGGAATCCTTGAGGGTTGAAGAAGCCGGTCATCCAGAAAGCATGCGGTCGGCCGGTGCGGAGCCAAATGCGGTACTGCTGTTCTCGCTCGAGTAATTCCGTGTACCAAAAACCTAGCGTTGCAGATTCCCACGACACCTAGAGATTATTACCAATATAAAATTTAATATAGTTTCACTGATTGCCACTGATTCAAAATATTTATTCTTTTATGACATGCATTAATCTTTTTAATGATATTATATGTGAAACTAAAGTTAATACTACATAAGAATTTCGACATTTAAAATGCATTTTGTTGCGTAAAATTACCTTTAACCATTGCTGTGGAATGCGTGCATCGTACATTGCGTCAAGGGACTCCCTCAAGCCTTGGCTCATGACTATAGTACCGTCAATGGCCAATTTCAAATCACATAAAGTGGTGTGTACAGTTTTTATAACTCGCTGAATACGGTCTATTTCTTGTCTAAAAGGAAACGTTTTGATTTATTTATTGTGTTGTAACGATTGAAACGTGCAAGTTATATTTCTAAGAAGAACACATTACGTTCTTACCTCAAGAATATGTTCATTGGAAGAAATGCGCCCATCTTCTGTAACGCTTCCCTGACCTCAAAAGTGACATATTGTTTTGGAAGTTTTTCTAACATGTCCTCAGCCAATCGATAAACTATGGTTTCCCTAGTTTCTCCCCCTTGACTGCCACCTTCCTTAGGCTGTACGCTTAGAATGGTATCCAATATATCCTTGGCACTATTAATTTGATAAGTTATATCTGCGTTTCCATGGAGTCCAAATACTTCTGGTGTGTCTGTCAGAGGCAACTGATTAATGTAATCCACGTAACCTTGCAAGTTCCTCGTTTGTGGTACTTTATATCCTTTGTAAAATTCAAAACCAGGTCTTAACAATACATCACAAAACCACACATTCGTAAAGGTCGTTAGTAGCCTTTTATCGAAATCATCCGTCACTCTTCCACCGTATTGCACTTCGCCGAGCATATAACAGATGGTAGGCCAGGATATTCCTTTCTTAGGATCGATTTCGTCCAGATGATTTTGTATAAATTGGACACTGGCAGCATAGTCGGCTTGATTAAATTCATAGGGTATATTCCACCCGAGAGGGCCGAATTTCCTCCTTTCTTGAACAATTGTATGTAAGAATGCAACAGCGTATAACAATGGAGGCCATTGAGACAGAGATGAGTAATCTAACGTGTCTTGAGTTATATTTTGATACGTTCTTTTCATGCTAGCTCTTATTCCTTGAGGTGGCTCGTTCGTGAATTTTATCGCCATTTGTAGTAACCCTATAGGAAAATCGGTGTGGACTTCCGTAGTGAGCCAAAGACGAAAAGTTTCTTGAATATGTTCCGTTTCAATAAGGGCGTCCATAGCTTCTACACAAAATGGAAGCGACAGATGGATGTTTTGTAATAGCACCCAGCCTCCTTCATTCATAGAGTCTGATATCATTTTACGAGCCACGATTTCTTGGCCTTGTCCCATCGATACAGCCTTCAAAACTGTAAATAACAGGAATAATTTTCTAGTATTTATATTTGAAGATGTGATATTAGTAATTAAATATAGAGATATTATGTTAATCAAACTTAATTAGTGTACAGTTTTAAATATTTACCAATCTCTTTTGACTTGGCCAGAGATGCTATTTGTGTAGAAGGGTCTGATCCAATAGACAAAATGCATATAAGAGGTGTGCGTGGCTCTGATTCTTCCCAAGTAGCTTCCAGGTTTAAAATACAGCCCTCTCCATATTCTGGTCCAAGTGAATCTAAAAAAATACAAGATGAAATTTAATGAAAAAATGGATGAACAATTATTTTATCACCTATAAAGGAAGAACCTAAGGAAGGGTCCCGGACCTTCTAGGCCCCTTGTTTATATGACCATGAAAAAAATGTGGAAGTAGAGTTCAGATGATAATTAAGTCAAATAGATCTCAATTAAAACTTACCAACTATATATTTTCTAGCTTGTGAAAGAGTTCTATCTGGACTCCAAGACCTGATTAAAAGCAATTTGCGAAAGACGTCAAGACTCTCTTGAAAACCACTAGGTATTATTTCTTCTTCAGGTTTTGCTTTTTCGTACCAAATGCGCCATTCCTTTTCATTTGTTGATATCTATTAAGAAACACAAAGTTGTTTTAAAAATAGCCTAGGAATCCCTGTACCATTCTACAAATGTTTTATATTATTTTGTTACTTACTTTATTCAGTACGTCTGAAAATACCTTTAACTTGCTTATTTCCACTAAATTCAACCAAGTGATGTCTAAGATCCATCTAAATGGCTTAGGAGTAACCGCGTTTAAATCTAGTGATGCCCCGCCCTTTACGAATGCCGTAAACTCATCATGAGAGATTAATCCACGCTGGCAGTCAATTTTCATGGCCAACATTAGTGTAAACAATGCCTTGTGTCTTTCATATAAACTTCTTAAAGTAAATGCCCATACTTCATGCGTCAAATATTTTAAAATGATGTTAATCCGTTCTTCGGTTACATTACTTTTAGCAGATTTTGTAATTGAGTTGTCGAAGATATTTAGAAACTGTTTCAAAGAATTTTGATACATTATGTTAACATTGCTCATTTCTACAATTAAGAAATACAATATAGAACCTCTAGCTGCTACAGCTCTGAACTCTTCTCGGGCTTTAATAATCTTTTTCTCGGTTACCTCAGCTACTTTAAGTTTTTCATTTACTTCTTCGGCTGTAGTTTTTGTAATTTGCAATACTTGTATAAGGGCTTCATCGTCTACTAAAGATCCTACAGACGAAGTTAAACGACAAAGTAAATTGCTTTCCAGCTCCTTCATACTTCTCTGATTCTTCATGACTGACTCAAATAGAGCTACCCGCTCTTCTTCTAAATCCGATTTCTCCATTAGAATAACTCGTCCCAAGAGCTGGTCCTCAAGACCTTGCATTGTTACAGTAAAATCAATAATGGACGTTTTTGCGCTAATTTCAGGCGAGTAAGCAGGATTAGGCAATTTAGTTGTAATATAAAGCATGAATCCAGGCATTACATCGCATTCTTTATCACCAACTATTACTTTTTCTATGGAACCAGATTTAATGAAGTTCTTTTCTAAAACATTGTCAATTACAGGGTCTAATTCTACTCCAACATCTTCAATAAGCAGTGGTCTGCCTAATGAAAGACTGTCTTCCAGGTGGGTTCTGAAGTATTTATGGTTGAGCGAAGTAATTTGAAGTTCATTCGAACTTTCCTTATTTTTTATCCAATTTTTACCCTGACTTTGTGGATCTACTAGTAATGGGTATGAACTTGATTTAGTAACTATCAAAGCATTTTGTACTGATAATTCATCATTTGGGAGACCTTGTAGCGTCCACTCCGATATAGTTGCACTTTCAACTAACATATTTGTTATATTTAAATTGTCAGTGACGGGTATTTGCTTACTTTTCAATATTCCCATCCAAGTGTTAAATAAGCTGTTTCTAAACTCTTGGTTGTACGGACCACAATATGATAAAAATCCTGTCGCTAAAACAACGTCACCAACTAATCTTCCTAATTGCTCCTTAAAGTCTTTGCTTTGTTGAGTCCATCTAATTTTTTCACCACCCAGACCATTGATGAGCGCAGTCGCGGCTGTCATCTTTCTCAGACACACATTTGCCGCATCAGTTAACTGTTGTTTTTCAGAAACAGCAGATTCATACTGTTCTTTTACTTTTCTTAAAGACATCTCTCTTTCTTCAAGTTGCCTTTCAGCTGAGGCCAAATCTTCCATAGCAACCTGTAAGTGAAATTGATAGATTACAGAAAATAGTGATGTTATGTAGTGTTTATCTATTAAAGTTACAAGAAATAATTAAATTGAACTTGCCTTCAATCTTGCTTCTTGGAGTAATAGATTAGCTTTCAATGGCAAAACTTCTTTATTAACGCTGTGAAAGAATGCCATAGCTTTTGTCCAGGACAGTAGGCCAGCTACGTCTCCGCAAACTCTTTTAGCTGTGTCCATATTGTAGTCCTCCATTTCAAAGTACGGAACTAAATGCTCCACCATTTCGTTGTTTATAATATCTTTGGGATAATTTTGCAATTGCAGTAAGAATGTAGTGCTAGCCATCATCTATATAAAACAAAATTTAAAATATATTGGTGTTCGTGTAAAATTATTCATAAAATTACACATATAACATTGATTAGTTTACCTTGAGAGATTCAGCCCATGAGGGTTTTGGACACGGAGCAGCTGTATCTGGGATTAAGGGATGTAGCCTTCTTTGGAAGAGAATTAATACGCAATCCATGATACGCATAATTAAATGAGGCGGTCTGCCTAACTTTCTTACCGTAGCTATGTGTGCAGGCTTAATAGTGTTTAAGGCAGCCTCAGCTTCTTCTAACGCGGGTTTCGCCGCTTCCAATTTTATTTCGGCTTTCTCTTTTTCTTCTGCTATGTATGCTACCAAAGCTTCAGCTTTTTCCTTGACAATTTGCACTTGATTTTTAACAATTTCTGCTTGCATTGCTCTTTCTGTGACTTCCGTCAGGACACGATCGGCTTTTTCTGATGCTAAAGCTAAATCTTGTTCCATAACAGCTAAATCTTTCTTAAGAACTTCCACGGAAATAGATGCCTCGCGAAGTTTTTCCAATCCAGTATCCATTCTTAGTGCTCCGTCACCCAGCTCTTTTTGTTTCATTTGATAAATAGTTTTATACCCGCCGATAAAACTAAGATATGATTTTGGAGTTACATGAGATGATCGCCGGAACCTTTGGAAATACTCCGCTGATACTTTAGACACAACATCTTGTATAGTACCCAAAACCGTTACAAGCTCCTTTTTAACTTCTTTTGTACATTCTATTTCGAATTCTGCCAGAAAATGGTCTGCTACGGATACGAGTGCGTCTTTTGGCCATGGTTGGAACCAATCGATCGTACAACCAGATATGAGCGCTGGAAAACGCATGGCTCTATATCTAAAAGCTTCACTGACCTGTAATTGCAATAATAGTCATTAAAAGCGTTTTAAAATAATTCTTCATTATTAGTAACAGGACTTACCGGAGAGAAACACAAAACTACATGGAGATTCTGACATGTTCTATTAAGAAAATATTCCATTACTAGTTCGTTAGTTAAAGTTCTTTTCTGATTTTCGCGTTTCATGATAGGAGTAAGTTCTGAAATAATTTCTTGTTGTTCGTCTTTAGTAAATAAATTAGAAATTACGCCCGATGACAAAATGTTATTCAGGTACTCTAAGAAACCTTCTTCTTTAATATCCAAATCTGTGAAGATAAATGTTGTCCCTTTCCCTTGAACTCCACATGATCTGTATAATAATTTTAAGTCTTCTAGGAAATTTCCAACATTATACGATCTTGTCAATGCGATTTGGAATGAGCGGTATCCCGCAATAAATGTTGAGAGTTTTGTAAGGGATTGTTTTCCTGAACCACCAACGCCTACAAGCATAACGTTGCCCCTAGGATGTCTTATCACTCTAGATATTTTAACTAAATGAAGCATAGCATCCGGGAAAAATACAAGATCCATTCCAGAACCCCGAACCATTTCGTTAAACTGGGATAAAAACATTTCCAATCGGTCTCGAAGCTCACTGTAATCGAATACAGGTTCATACACTTTTGGTAATTCCATATCGGCATCTTCACCTTCCTCACCGGTTGGTTCTGGGGCATCTCTGTTAAAATAGTAATTATTTTTTAATAGAAGTTGTTTTTGTTTTTATCGAAATAAATATTAAACTTCTGCAATGTGACATATATTCGTATCACATAATAATTATTTATTATTTCACACGAGTACTACAAGTTTTGCTTAGTTTATATCTTACCTAGAAGAAATTCAATACATACCTCATAAAGTCAACAAACACTGGGTCCTTCTCCATCATTTTCTTATATTCTACTCCTAACACTTCCTCTGCAATGTCATATAGTGCTTTGTTAAACCAGTCCTTATCTGTCTGGTGGGTGAATCGATCCGAAAATACTCTCGAGCATTCATGTTTCCACAATAACATTAAACATTTTTCTGATTCAATGACGGTAGGTAGTGTTCCAATCATTCCTTGCCAGACTCTGGACAAATCTCTTAAGGAAAATACATAATGAAATTTGGCGGGCGTAGGCAACAAATTTATCCGAGTTCTCATCCACAGCTCTCGGGTTAGAGGAATAACTTTTTTTATCAGTGACCTAACTTCAACAGTAAATCCACGCTTGGCGTTGTAATGACCCTCGCCAATAACTTTAAAAATCTTATCTATAGAATCGTTGTTAGGTAATGGACAGTTAAATATTGAAAATTGGCGCTTAAGCCTTGCAGGAATATCATTTCTTCCTCCGCCTAAAACATAGACAGTAAAATGTTATGATTTCGGTAATAAAATATGATAATACGAGAAAATTAAATACTAAGCGTTTACCTGGCTGACCCATTGCACCAAGAAACTGTATATCAATTATAGTAGTGAAATCTCCAGGTTTCTCCAAACTATAAAATCCTCCCATACTCATTGTTTGCCGCACAATTTCATTTGTTATTTGATCACCCCATTCATTTATTTGTGGTAAATTTATATCATCTATAAATACTAACATTTTCTTTCCACCTGGTGGTCCAAACGTCATGCCACTACGTTTCTCCACGTAACTTTCTATTGTTTTCTGAAATTGGTACGGACTGGTAGCCGATGAGAAGTTAAATGAACGGCCCATAAATTGTTCTGGGTTCGCATTTTTCATGTAAGCCTTCATCATAACTGTTTTTGCTGACCCTTGTTCGCCTAGTAACAGCACAGCTTTTCCTTGTTTAGCAATGCAATGTATGAGGTAATTTATTCTCACATTGTCGACAATTGGCACTAAAATATTTGAATAATCAGGAGTTGCTGTATCAGGGTACATGTAGTTAGTCATCAAGTCATCCCAAAGTTCCCATTTACCGGGATGTTTCACGTAAAAGTCAAACAGAATACTAGGTTTGTTTGTAGGATGTTTGGGCAGCTCTAGTACTTCAGCAAAACTAGATTTTATGTATTTATCAAACCGAATCCGATCACCAGTCTCCAAAAGGGATCCAAAACCCCAAATTAAGGAAAATATGTAGATTTTATGCAAATGTTCTGTAGTAAATAAAATTATTTCTTCTCCCTTTTCTTTTTCTTCGTCATCATCCATGTCTCCATTCACAGATTTACTTGCAGAGGGGTCTTCTACCTCTACTATTTGTGGAGGCACTAAACCTTCTAATAAATTAAGCATTTGAAATACAATATTACTTTGGAGTACTTTCATGCTGAAGATAAGATTTTGTGTGCACCAAGTGTACACGTTTAAAAACGTCTGCTCAAACAATGCGCTAAATACTTCAATTTCTCTTGCCGATCTCGTTTTTAGCCACGCACTTAAGACTGGAATAAATGTTTTATCAGTATTATTTAAAGGTCTAGTATTTCTTACATAGGTAAATCATATTAAACTCATTTACATTTTATTTATTTTATTTACTCGTGCTAATACTACGCTATGACAACACACATTTAATGCATTTTATTATTATAAGTTATTATAATTACCTGGTTCCCAATCTAATCCAGACGAACTCATATAAACCATTCCATTTCTTGATACGGTTGCGGGTGATGCATTATCAATGTTTTCTGGTTCGAATATGATTTTAGATGTCGGTGACATGGTTAATCTATCACCATTAGCCAGAGTAAGTGTTTTATTGTCATCAAGTACTGAATTCAAATTTTCTATCCAGATACTGTCTACAGGTCCGTCTAAAACCAACCATATGTGTTCTCCGGTCTTTAACTTAAGAGTTTTCCTCCACAACGCTGAGAATATACCATCCGTCCAATCGTTGGTAGCTACATCAAGTCGTCCAAACATTTGAGCTGCTGTAATCGCTTTTGGATTCATTCTCATTTCTCTGTAATTAACATTATATTTTTGGATAATGACATTATTGATAAGACTTTCTAGTAGACTTGCCTATAGGATTATGATTAACATACCTGTGCGGGTCCTCTATTTCCGACAATGCACTCATTAAGGTGTGAATGCAGGTAGTTTTTCCGGCTCCCGGAGGTCCCAAAATCATTATACCATGGCGTACTCTTTGTGTCTCGTACAACTAAGATTGTATTGATATTAGTAGTATTATATGTGGGTTTTTTGAATACGACATTATTATTAGTAATTACACAATTTTATAAAGCTATACAAATATCAATGTCAGAGTAAACCACATTACCTGTATAATTTTCAACACCCATGGGGGATGGTAAATCAGACCATTTTGGTCTACTTGTTTTTTAATTCCATCCTCAAGTTCGTTGTACGTTGTTTTCTCTAACGCCTGATTGGGGAACAAATCAGCTACAAGGGATATGAACAGTGGTTCGTCTTCGTCGATTAATTTTGATAAGTTCATGTCTCTCAGGACCCTCATCACGATTGTACTCTCGTTGTCCTTAGAGTTAACCCGCTTTACGGCTCCTAAGGTTCTGAGTACTGAGAGAATATTTCGTAAGCCAAAATCGTAATGAACCTAGAAATTAAGAAATATTTTTAAATTTTAATGGTGGTAGAACTCTACATGGTTCAACTACGGAATAACCACAGACACACCTATTTTACCTATTATTTTATTTTATCTGACTGAAGTAGAAAACGAGCATGCACCTGATGGTAAGTGGTCACTGCTGCTACAGATGTCCTCGTAATCAACTTCACACAGAACATGGGTTCTATCTGAAGTCAATCACAGATGCGTTGCTACTCCCGAGGTCTATGATGATTTTTTAAGATGGTCTTTTATATGAGGAAAAGCGTGCCGGTAACCACACCCTTCCATCGAAACGCAACAACGCAATGCTTCACGCTAGAAATAGGTATGGAGGTGGTACTTCCCCGGTCAAGATACACTGGTTCTACCATCTTCAAATAACAGCAGTTTGCAGCATTGCAGTGTTCTGGCCAGAAGGGTTTGATAAGGGAACCATACTTAACCGAGACGTTCCAGCTTAGCTCTCAGCTTAATAACGCATCTGTGGCTAAGCTCAGGGGAGACTCAGATTTTTTTTGGGGTTGTTTTGCAAATGGTCATAGGCAGCATTGACCAACACCATTGGTGGTGGTGCTTGTTTGCTACTTCCAGATTATAAATAAAACATTAAAATACAATTATGTCCATGTTAAAATAACCTTTTTTTATTAAGTTATATAAAGTACCTGTTTCGTCAATTGCTCTTCACATAACTTGTATAGGGTATAAAATTTTCGGGCCAACGTTATATTTTCGAGAAAGCCACAAGAAGCTAATTTTACTCTTATAATAATTTGTCGGTCCGGTACCATCATGGCTACCGTACGAAATTGTATTTTTAAATTCTCTGGTAACTCTTTGCGGCCCGCATATCCAGGATTCTGTTGAAAATAATTGATATTTTATATTATCTATCTTGTAGTAATAGTTATTTTATTTTTCGATTGTGTCAAGCAATTGTTATATGTAAGCTATTTTAACTTTTCTTTTTTTTGTTACTTTACAAAAAAAAAAAGTTAAAATAGCTTACCTTCTCGCGAATTTAATCAAAATCAATTCAGACGATATCTAATTATTAAGCATAAATCATACGTATTCATATTACAAAATCACCTGTGTATGAGTATCTGTGTTTTGATGAATATACGTAGAAATATAGTTTTAAATGAAATCTAAGAAACATAAAGCATTGAATGGCATTTGAAGACACTTATGATTTAGTCAAGTTTTATTGCATACTCTTTGTGTCTCATATGGCTAAAATGTATTAATATTAGTAGTTATGTTGAATACGACAATACTGCTAGTAATTACACAATTTCAAGCCAGAAAAATATGAATAATCGAATAAATTTACATTACCTGTATTATTTTTAACACCCTAAACATATTTTTTTATTTTCTAACAACACTTACCATCGTTATGAAAATCCCAAACTCCGGGCACATCTCCGACATATCACCATCGGTGAAGACGAATGTTTTTTTCTTCTCCTTCTTTGCTGCCAGCACGACTGCGACCTGCTGTGCAGCCACTGATAGTACGGGCAGCTCGATACGATTGAACTCATCAAAGCAGCCCCAGGAACCGGACTGCGCAAGACCTTTGTAAATTCGCCCTAAGCCTCTGTCAAATACAGAATTGTAATAAACGAAACATTAATAATTCTCAGAGTTATTACGGTATTGAACTAATAATAAAACAGTTTTTTGTTGCATGTAGGTATACCTATCTACTTATGTGTGTGCGCTAATTAGTATAGAAGCGGGCGTGCGAGTAGCTGTATGTTTGTATATCACGTAGTCATTCTTATTAATAATACCTCTAATAAATGTAAGCTTACATTAATATTATTTTTGATCCGTATAAATAGTCACCTTTCAAGTCAAGTGTGTAATAAGGACATATATATTACAGCCGTATGCGATCAGTTAAGTATAATATATACTTTGATATTTTTATATATATTGTAAACATGATTACCTATAATCCATTTGATCTGAGCAGTTGAAAACGACGACGTATTTAGCGAGGGTCTTCCCCATGTCTTTCACAGTTTCTGTCTTTCCTGTACCCGCGGGACCGCAGGGTGCTCCACCCATACTCATGGCCAATGCTTGCGCCAGAGTTATGTAACATCTTTAAAATAAACAATTGTTTGCAACGTTTCTAATACTAACCAGTAACCATCTATACCACACCGCCACACTTGTTTCTAACGTGAAGCAGTTTTTTCGTTTCGGCGGAAGAATGTGGTTGCCGGCCAGCGATTGAAAAAGCGGGATTTCATAGTCAAAAGCGGGACAGATACACAGGATAAATTCTCCTTGGCGTAGAGGCCGGAGGATTGGCGACCTTTTTTTTTTGGTCGACAAATTGCATTTCCAGTTATATTTGCAATTTGGCGACCTTTTTCTTGCTAAAGTCCAGTCCTTCCCAAAAAGCGGGACGGAGCCTGTCCCGCGCTGGACGTTTGATTTTGATTAAAAAATCGGGACGGTTCCGCCAAAAGCGGGACGTCTGGCAACCCTGTTGTCGGCATACTTTTATCGGCGATCATCTTAGTCCTCAAGAGTAACGCAACACATTTATGATTGACTTCAGATAGAACCCCTTTTCTATATGAAGTTGCTTATAGATGTCCGAGAGCGGCAGTGACCACTTACCCTGGTGGACAGTATGCTCTTGCTACTTCGATCGGATAAAAAAACTGGGTCTTCATTCCGCTTATTCAACAGGTTTGGGATAGTTGTGTTCAAATTTTCATAGCTATATCAGGGTAATAGTATCATTATTAAGCACTCCGCGTTTTGGTTTGAAGGGTGTTATAAGATAATCAAAGTTTTGCACCTTTGGCCTCCTAAAGCAACGCATTTGTTACAGACATCGTAATTCTTAAAACACTCTAAATATCCACGAATACTTAAATATATTCGTCGTAAGTACTACGAAAATAAATGCAACTCAACAAAACTTTATTCTTATTATCTAACTTTTAAATTAAAAATAAATAAAGCCCTCCAGCCAATCTCTTTAAATTTACTAATACATATTTTTAAACAGAAATTTCCTTTTATTACTAATTATCGATAACTGAAAAAACTTATTTGTACCTTTTTACATACAATTTTAATAATAAGAGGTTATATTTTGTACCTGTCAGTTAGAGGTGTGATTACCAAACGTTCCGTACAACCTAAATATTCATTCTGATATGTAAACGTAACGTCTGTTACAGATATCCAAGTACGGTCAGCATCTTCCTTGAAATAAAACCGGCACTGCTTCAGCCATTCAAAGTCATTAGCGGACCGGACGTTCAGACGACACTATGGAGTAAAGAAAAGCGAAGAGAAGTAAGAAATAAAGTTAGGGTAAGGCAGTTGAGCTACTTAATGGAAAGTACTCAAAGTCGCTTATGGAACACGAGAAGGATTTAATTTATAGTTAAACTATTAGACCCGGCGAAGTTCTTCCGACTTAAAGTCAAAAATCTAAAATTATTAGTATTTCTCCACTAGTCTAGTCCACTAGTCTTCTCCGCATACTTGGATTATATAATGGAGAAACACTCTATCTATTAAAAAACTGCATTAAAATCCGTAGCAAAGTTTTAAAGATCTCAGCATACATTAGGACAGACAGCGAGAAGCGACTTTGTTTTATACTAGGTAGTGATGAGCTAACAACTAATTATACAAGAAAATTTGTTGACGGGTGCATGGGGTTGGTCGGCGAAGAAAAGGGTATAATATTTGATAAATGCAAATAATACGGCACACTTTCACATGAGGCGACCATCTTAGTCCTCGGGAGTAGCAACGCATCTGTGATTGACTTCAGATGGAACCCATGTTCTGTTTGAAGTTGATTACAGATGTCCATGGGCGGCAGTGACCACTAACCATCAGGTAGACTGCATGCTCGTTTGCTACTTCAGTCAAATAAAATAATAGTAATAATATTTGACGAGGTCACCAAATATACTTATTCTACGACTTTAGACATAAGGTAGCTATGGAAACGTAGAAATTGTTAGAATTTTTGTTTTACAAAAAACTGCTTATTATAATAAATCTTTTTTAAACCCAGATCATGCTAAATAAAGTATTTTCGCGTATTTTATTTTTCTCATAAAGTATAAAATACAATTGCTCCGAATGAAGTACAACACTTTTAAAGTACGGGTGGCAACCTTATTTATTAGCGTAAACCAGTTAATCTTACCAGCATGTCAAATATATCTCTCTGATGTACATGAATAGTAATGAGTGTTTCGAACTTAATGCGTTCTATTTTAAGAAGATCTCTAGTGGTTTGGTCTATTAGAGTATTCAGTAGTTCCAGAAATTTGTTGTTTGTTTCCAGCATTATTTTCTTGTCCTGCCTTGCTTGCATCAGAGCTAGCTCCGCGTCTCTTGTCCATATTATCTGGATACCAAGGAGTCCAACCTAGAAATAATATATTTTTTAAATACGTATTACTGATAGGTATATTGTCTTTAACGTAAAGTGGTATTACAATAAAAAGTGATGTGGATTCAGTTAGGTACATTAATAATAAACAATATGTTATCTATTTCAAATAATTGTAAATATATGAATGTAATTACATTTTATAAGTCGTAAGTAATCGTTTTCTTCATACCAACTATCTTGTTATGCATTTCAAATGATTTAACCATCACATCATGATTACAAACTCATTATAACCAGCCTTTTGAGATCCATTCTTAGACTCAGGACTTTCATAACATAACATAAGAGGGTCATTTATCACACATGGTGTCGATGTCACAAACGAAGATACCTGCCCATCTTCTGGATTTTGTCGCTTTCGCCTTCTACGACAGTCACGGTAAGAGAGGGACTGGTATTTCATAAGACGGATACCACACATCACAAATAAGAAATTTTTAATTATGTGCCTGTTATTATGTCTACCAATACGCATTTGGCCAGCGCGGTGTACTATGGCCTATAACTCTCTCATTCTGAGAGAAGACCCGTGTCCAGCAGTGGGTATTACAGTCCCTTTGTAACCCAATGAGCCTGGTATTGACTAGGATATAATTATAAGCTTGATACGACTAACAGAGGAAACGGTCAACGAAATCTTTCATACTTATAAAAAATAAATCTTAATCAAGGTAAAATATACGATCCTTATATCAAAAAAAACCTAAATGGTACAGTCTAACCTGCGCCGGCATTTTATCCAAGAACAGCAGCAGGTTGAAAGCTGGATCGTTGATGAAGGACACGGCGTTCCGGATGATGGAGTGCAGGCTGCTCTGCGCCGACTGCAGCAGCGACGTCAGCCAGGTCTCCACCGAGCCCTCCGCGCGCACCGGCCGCTCCAGCTTGATCTCCTCCCCCTCCGACGATACTATCGCTACCATCTTGTTGTATTCTATAACATTTACGCGATTTAAGCAAACGAGCATGCGTGGTCACTGCCGCACACAACTAACATCAGTACGATTGTAATAACGAGTACTTAGAGGTTCTACCTGAAGTGAAACACAGATGCGTTGCTATAATAGAGGACTAATATGATCGACTCATATGAAAGTGGGCTGGCAAACACAACCTTGCACCGAAACACAAGGTCTACCTCACGCTTGAAATAAGTGCGGCATCGGTATCTCTATGGTCGAATATACTCTTTCTATCGCTTTACGAACACGAATGCCTATAGAGATCTCTCTCAGTTAAACTTATGATCACAGAACTCATATCCCCACGGTTTGTGTGGAGTACAACCGATCCATAAAGAAAAGGAACATTTTTTATGGTGAGACGTGTTAGGCAACGAAACCATGAAAAGGGTTCACTGGTGATTCGTGATTGTAAGAAAGCGGTTTAATTTACAATTAAGAATAATATTGTCCTATTACAAGATATACATACAACAGTTATTTTAGTATTTTTCAGATTCCATTTCTGAAGACAATAGAAGGAAGCAGAAACCTACTTAATATTGTACATATTTCACACATACATACCTATATCGTGGAACTTCACATAACGAATATTATCGAAAATCGAAAGTAAATGATTCTGTATCGTATGCGAGTCGGATGCCTGTCCCAATATTTCCAGCAGCGCTGGATCTGATACGAAGAAGAATCTCGGAAACATAGTTCTCTTCTTTTCCAAGTAACCGCTGAGACTTTTCTGGCAGAGTTCCAACTGTTCTTGCAGGTGCGGCAAGAGTTGTCTTAGAAGGTCGTCTCCAACACAGCATGAGACGACACCTGGTGTCTCATGAGCTCTCTGCATGATTTTTTGCCAAGATTTGTCTATTTTAGAGAAACGTTTTGCTTCTTTCGGCAGTTGCTTAGCAATATCACCGCCTACGAAGACGGCCTCCAAGTATACCCACATGTTTTGAACTAAAAGCCAGCGTTCTAAGATCTCGTTTGTGCTTTGTAAATCATACAACCACTGTTGGATTTGTTTTCTGAACGGCGCATTGTATCTGTAAAGATGATGCGAAGACTCTACATAAATTGAAAAACAATATTTAAACAAGTATTATAGACAATGTGTAGAGTCAATTGTAAGTATAGGCTACATAGAGTCAATTGTAAGTACCTATAGGTATAATGTATTTGAGGCGTATATTTTGAAGAGTGGGGAAGAGGATTATGCATTCTGCGTGTATTAAAATAATGTAGTACCGAGTCGTTGTTATGTAGTTTTATCCTAACTTTATGCGAAGGCAAGGTAAGATAGAGGTTTTAACTATTTATTGTACATTTTATAATTATCAAAGGTTATAAAGTTCATAATTATATTGTTACTCCTAAATCTGTTAAAAATTAACGACCTGATATTATTTAAAATTTTAAAGCACGTAGACTTCTTTTTCATATCTTCTATACTATAATAAATCTGTAAGAGGTCGCTGTCTGTACATGGAATAAATTTAGGTGAAAACCATTTCTAGAGGTCTTTAATACGATATAGAACCCAAAATAATGGTTTTTAGAAATCTTTTCTGTTTGTCTGTTTGTCTGTTTGTCTGTTTGTCTGTTTATCTGTTTGTCTGTTTGTCTGTTTGTCTGTTTGTCTGTTTGTCTGTTTGTCTGTTTGTCTGGTTGTCTGTGTGTTTGAAAACGCTAATCTCAGAAACGGCTTATCCAATTTGAATATAATTTTCACCAATGTGTTGTGGGAAACTTCACTTACCATTTAGTGTTTATTTTATGTAAATCGATTTATAAATAAAAAAGTTATGTCAATTTAAATCTACGCAGTATTTATTCTGTGTTCGATGAGTGTTATCAAGATATGTAACTGCATAGTTGAATTGGTTGAAACTAAACATGTTATGGTCTGTAAAATTTATTCCTTTGTTATGTATTTTTATTGGTTATGTGTGTACCTATGTTATTTGATACTATACAAATCTATATCTCTATATCTATATATACTTATATAAAAACGAAAGAATGCTCTCTCACTCATCTATTGGATAAACATCGTAGAGCCTAAACTGCTAAAGATACGAATATGATTTTTACTAGGGGTTCCTTTTATGACGTAGACGTCAGTTAAGAATGAATTTTCTGATCCCCCCCCCCCAATTTAACCCAAATAGGAGATGTAAGTTTGTATGAAAGTCAGTCAATTTTGAGGCCACCTCAATAAAATTTAGTATTTCGCTTTGATTTTTATGTTAAAACGTAGTTTTAAACCGACTTCCAAAAAGGAGGAGCTTATTAATTCGTCTGTATTTTTTTTTTTTTATTTTATATTTGTTACTCGATTTCTCAGCACTGGGTGAACGGATTTGGATGATTTTTTTTTCATTTGAAAGGTAGTGCGTGTCATGGGGTTCCATTTATTTTTAGTTCACTTTTGACAGTGGCATCCATAAGAAAAGCGCATAAGTCTGATATTTGCATTAACGATGTGTGCGATAAATAGATGTCCCGCCGAACTCAATGTCCCACCAACCGATTTTGATGATTTTTCTTTTATTTGAAAGAATGTACTTCAAGGGTACTCTGATGACTTTGATACGGTTCTGATCATAGGATCCATGTCCTTGAAGCAAATTAACGAAATTAGCGATACTCGGCCAAACCTAAGCTGTAGGAGTCCAATTGGGTTGAATGTAGAATGAGATTACTAAGCAGATATTTTCTAAAAAAATTTACCTTCAACTCTTCAATCCTGATGATGCAGGGGTACTGCTAGCCTGAACCGTAGAAGTAAGTCAATTTGTTTTTATGGATATATAATAAGATTGTTAAACAAATTCATGGGACAAAAATTTGATCTTCAACTCCTCAACCCGATGTAAGGGTATTTCAAGACTAAACTGTAAGAGTTGGCTATTTGGTACTTACGGTTATGTAATAAAAATACCAAGCAAAGATACACGGTATAAATGTTGACCTTCAACTCCTCAACCCTGATGATGCAGGGTTACTTCAAGCCTAAGCCATAGGAGATGGCCATTTGGTGCTTTCGGGTATGTAATATGATTACTAAGCAAAGACACTAAATGAAAATTTTGACCTTCAACTCCTCACCCCTGATGATGCAGGATACTGCTAGCCTAAACTATACGAGATGGGCATTTGGTGCTTACAGGTATTTAATATAATTACTAAGCAAAGACACATGTTGAAAATTTTGACCTTTAACTCCTCAACCCTGATGATGCAGGGGTACTTCAAGCCTAAGCCATAGAAGTTAGTTATTTAGTGCTTTCGGGTATGTAATATAATTACTAAGCAAAGACACAAGAGAAATTTTCGATCTTCAACTCCTCAAGCCTGATGATGCAGGGTACTGCAAGCCTAAGCCATAGGAGTTGGCCATTTAACGCTTTCGGGTATGTAATATAATTACTAATCAAAGACACAAGATGAAAATTTTGACCATCATCTCCTCAACCCTGATGATGCAGGAGTGCTTCAAGCATAAGCCATAGAAGTGAGCTATTTAGTGCTTTCGGGTATGTAATATAATTACTAAGCAAAGACACAAGATGAAAATTTCGATCTTCAACTTCTCAAGCCTGATGATGCAGGGTACTGCAAGCCTAAGCTATAGGAGTTGGCCATTTGATGCTTTCGGGTATGTAATATACTTACTAATCAAAGACACATGATGACAATTTCGACCTTAAGCTCCTCAGCCCTGATGATGCAGGGTACTGCAAGCCCAAGCTATAGAAGTTGGCTCGCAAGTGCTTACGTATAAGTAATAAGAATACTAAGCAAAGACGCAGGATATTTTTTTACCTTCAACTCCTCCCTGATGATGCGGGATAGTGCAAGCCTAAATTATAAAAGGTAGTCACATAATGCTTACGGTTGTTTTTAGTATATATAAAAAGTTTAATGACAGCTCATTAAACTGAAATGTGATTAATAAATTAAACTTCAATTCATCAACCCTGATAATCTAAGTACACAACCTACTTAAGCCGTATGAGTTTGGTACTTATTGATTACAATACATTACGACCCGTTCCTGAGAGAACATTATGATGAAAAATGTCACTTTGAATACCTAAATCCTGAAAATGCAAGAGTATTGTCATGTTATTATTAAGAGTTGGATTTAGCTGTAGCTTTTTAAACAGGATGGGTTAGGTTAGGTTGGAAAATAAAAGAAAACATAAAAAATAAGCGAGCAGGGTGCGGCAGCGCCCTGCGAGCGGGTGCGCCCTCTTCGTATGAATAATAATTGTAAAAGTGTTTTAATTCTGTCTTCTGCTTTACAAAGAACAATTTACGCGCACAAATAACCCGATGCACCTCTTAAAAGATCATAACTTTGACCACATGAAACAAAATATGAACTTAGAATATATGTCGCTGTTCAGTGATATTCCAATTTTCTAATGATTTACTTCAAGTAGATAATAGTGCTTTGTTACCCGGAAAAGTCAAAATCAATCTTTATATCGATACGTCTTCGTTTAAATGTAGAGGAATTGGTTGAAAAAGTATATCCTGATATCTATATCTATACTAATATATAAAGCTGAAGAGTTTGTTTGTTTGTTTGAACGCGCTAATCTCAGGAACTACTGGTTCGAATTTAAAAAATATTTTTGTATTGAATAGACCATTTATCGAGGAAGGCTTAAGGCTATATAACATCACGCTGCAACTATTAGGAGCGAAAAAATAATGGAAAATGTGAAAAAAACGGGGCAAATTATTCATCCTTGAGGGCTTCCGTTGCGTGCGCTGCGAAAACGGTACCTACAAGATACCAAAAATATATGTATGAAAGAATTATTTCTCTTGAAATGATCTAACAAATGTCCGCGACAGTGTGTGTCTATCTTTTAAGATTAACTCACTAGAACCGTTTTCATGGTAATCAAATTCGGTCGAAATTAGTTAAGAGTTGTATCAACGTAATAATATTAATCTTTGTCCAAATAAATGTGTTGTTGATTAAGAGTATATAATTGTGAACAAAATTGTCTTTGACATCACTTAATTTCAATTAACATCTTAGAAGATATTGATATCTTAGAGATCTTGCGTCGTTTTATTGTCGTGTAATAATACTTTTTAAATACTATTTGATTTTGTTTTAAGGATATTTTGTTTTAGGTTCTAATAATTTCACAATTACTTTTTTTATATATGAGCTATATGAGTTAGCTATGTTCTTTTCAAAACTAAATTGTCTAAAATAATAATAGAAAATGAAACGGACAAAGTCGTGGGTAACAGCTATAATTTATAAAGCTGAGGAGGTTGTTTGCAAAAATAAATTATGCCCAAAATAACTATTCCACGCGGACGAAGTCGCGGGCACAGCTAGTATAAGAATAAATTAGCTTAGGAGTAAATATTTACCGGTTAGATAAAAGAGAGCCTAGTATCATAAGACTGTCTTCCAACTGTCCAATAGTTTCAGCCGTCGTGTCGCCTCTCAGCAGCAGCTCTCCTCTGTTGTTGAATGTTTGGAAAGTGAGTTCGTGTACAGACCACTCGTTGGTAACTTGACGCAGCTTTGCCTCTATGTCCTTTTCTTTCATGGCTGATATACATATGTCCTATAATAAAAAAACAAGTTGAGAGGTGTCAAGGGACAGTCGGATGGAACGAAGTTCCTTTCGATAGAATAATGTAAAATAATAAAAAATAAAAACGAAAATAATTGAGAAAAATAATAGAAAATAAGAACAATAATAATAATTATTATTTATTATTTTATTATTTATTATGTAAAAAAATGTGTATAAAAAGTTCCAAGTTCCAAAAAAGTTTAATTGGTTACTAGCATATACTATCTATCTATTATTTTAAAATTTTAAGCAACAGAGCGAACCAGACAATTTATATCGTTAAGTTATACATACTTCGGTCATACATTCTTAAGTGATTAGTAATATTTCGGCATTTTTTTTTATAATTGAAACTGGCGATAAGGCAGACGGGCTACCTGATGGAAAGTAGTCACCATCGCCTATGGACATTTGCATCATCAGAGGAGTGGAAATAACACATCGGAGATACGTAAAAGTAGGGTGTAGATCAGGGAGGCAGCCCTGTTACAACAACGAAGGGCGCACTGTCAAACACATGCGTACTCATTGTTGTATTTTGTGTATTTTACGTAACACACATGATTAGATCCCCTCATTCCCTACAAGTGTGCGTGGATTAAAGTATGAGATGCGACATTTAATTTATGTTCTGCTAGTAGCTAAACTCCCGAGAGCCCGATTCCCCGGGGACTATTATCCCTGATATCATATCTATTATCGCGATCATCGGAAAAAGCAAACATACTCCGACTTGATCGTGATCTTAATTAAAAGAAAGTATATTGTGGCCATATTTATTGAATTAACGAGATAATTTTTATACTTCTTTATATACTTCTTGGTCAAATAATTTTTAACCTTGACTATCACCAGTATCAATGTATATCAAAAGTTTCGATATCTCAGGAACTCGGGGCATATTCTTCGATTCATGTTCTCCTGGTACTTCGGCTGCTAAAAGCGCCAATGCAAATCAATTATTCGGACCTGCGCACTAGAACTCTTGTATCTCTTCCTAACAGTAAGGTTATCCCTTTCAGACTAGTATTTTGTTTAGGACATGCGCACTGGAAATATTTTATCTCGCTCTCTCTGGTTTTTCCTCGTCTTCATGTTCATATTACTTGTATTGGAAAAGTTTGATTTCATGTTGCTCTGGGATCTCGACTTCGTAAATATTATACATAGGTACTATGTTGCGTATGATACTATTTGATGTTTCGTGTATCACTAAACTGTATCTGTGTATAACCATCTTTTTTATTTTAATACTGAATTGCGTATTATTTTTAACTACAAATAAATTCTCGTAATTTACTTCGCTAGGAATCCTTGTATGTTTGCTAATATCACCGCACCTCTCATAGTTGTTGGTAACCGCAATGGATGTTATTGATACACGGAATAATGCTGCTGCCCCTTAGATTAAAGATTTGTCCCTTAATCGCATTTTACGACAGAAAGAAAGGTTTAAATGCTACTCAGGACTAATACTACAACTTCCGCTTTTTTTTTGTTCATCTGATTGACGTAGCAAACCTGACGGTATGTCCACCTAATGGTGTTCACTGCCGCCCATGGATATCTGCAAGCAACTTCATATAGAACATAGGTTCCATCTGAAGTCAATCACAGATGCTACTAACGAGGATTAAGATGGCCGCCTCATATAAAAATCACACCCTTCCATCGAAACGCAAGAAATACCTACTTCACGCTAGAAATAGGTGTGGCTGTGATATCGCCCTGGTTGCACTACTCTGGTTCTACCACCTGAGATTTATAACGTCATATAATTTAAAAACCAAGAAAACTGAAGCGAATAAAATGTGAACTTACTTCTATATCCTCCTTATTAGGTAACAAAGGTGCTTCCAAGATGTTTTTAAGACAAAAATCTTCGTTGTCCAATTCGAAGTTGTATTTAGTGACTTCCATGATGCGTTGCCAATGCCGGGGCTTCATCGCTTTGTTAGCCATCAGTTCCAATAAGGGGCACATGTCGTTGAAGTCATCTATAGTCTTTTTGAGTGCGTAGAAGGCTGGCCATTCCTTAAGGCTAAGACGATAAGATTAAGACGAATTATATAAACATTTCGGTTATAAAAATATAACCTTTAACCATTTACGATCCCGCTAAGGTCATCGGGTTTCTGCTGGCAATCAGGTTAGAACCATAGTCCACCACTCTGGCTTTCAACAAAATTTGGACATACCTATAGGTGTTTTCACGGTTATTCCACCGTAAAAGAAAGCAAGATCCAATCTACAATACTTAAAGATAGATATATAGGTAAATAATCTATACTATAATAAATCTGTAAGAGGTCGCTGTCTGTACATGGAATAAATTTAGGTGAAAACCATTTCTAGGGGTCTTTAATACGATATAGAACCCAAAATAATGGTTTTTAGAAATCTTTTCTGTTTGTCTGTTTGTCTGTTTGTCTGTTTATCTGTTTGTCTGTTTGTCTGTTTGTCTGTTTGTCTGTTTGTCTGTGTGTTTGAAAACGCTAATCTCAGAAACGGCTTATCCAATTTGAATATAATTTTCACGGATGTGTTGTGGAAAACTTCACTTAACATTTAGTGTTTATTTTATGTAAATCGGTTTATAAATAAAAAAGTTATGTCAATTTAAAACTACACAGTATTTATTCTGTGTTCGATAAGTGTTAACAAGATATGTAACTGCATAGTTGAATTGGTTGAAACTAAACATGTTATGGTCTGTAAAATGTATTCCTTTGTTATGTGCGTACCTATGTTATTTGATACTATACAAATCTATATCTCTATATCTATATATTTACTTATATAAAAACGAAAGGATGCTCTCTCACTCATCTATTGCATAAACATCGTAGAGCATAAACTGCTAAAGATACGAATATGATTTTTACTAGGGGTTCCTTTTATGACGTAGACGTCAGTTAAGAATGAATTTTCTGATCCCCCCCCCCCCCCAATTTAACCCAAATAGGAGATGTAAGTTTGTATGAAAGTCCGTCAATTTGGAGGCTACCTCAATAAAATTTAGTATTTCGCTTTGATTTTTATGTTAAAACATAGTTTTAAACCGACTTCCAAAAAGGAGGAGGTTATCAATTCGTCTGTATTTTTTTTTTAATTTTATATTTGTTACTCGATTTCTCCGCACTGGGTGAACGGATTTGGATGATTTTTTTTTTCATTTGAAAGGTAGTGCGTGTCATGGGGTCCCATTTATTTTTAGTTCACTTTTGACAATGGCATCCATAAGAAAAGCGCATAAGTCTGATATTTGCATTAACGATGTGCGCGATAAATAGATGAATAACTCAATTTCAAGTTGAAGGTCAAAAAAATTGACCTTCAACTCTTCAATCCTGATGATGCAGGGGCACTGCTAGCCTGAACCGTAGAAGTAAGTCAATTTGTTTTTATGGATATATAAAAAGATTGATAAACAAATTCGTGGGACAAAGATTTTATCTTCAACTCCTCAACCCTGATGATGTAAGGGTATTTCAAGACTAAACCGTAAGAGTTGGCTATTTGGTACTTACGGTTATGTAATAAAAATACCAAGCAAAGATTAACGGTAAAAATTTTGACCTTCAACTCCTCAACCCTGATGATGCAGGGTTACTTCAAGCCTAATCCATAGGAGATGGCCATTTAATGCTTTCGGGTATGTAATATGATTACTAAGCAAAGACACAAAATGAAAATTTCGACCTTCAACTCCTCACCCCTGATGATGCAGGATACTGCTAGCCTAAACTATACGAGATGGGCATTTGGTGCTTTCAGGTATTTAATATTATTACTAAGCAAAGACAAATGACGACAATTTTGACCTTTAACTCCTCAACCCTGATGATGCAGGGGTGCTTCAAGCCTAAGCCATAGGAGTTGGCCATTTAATGCTTTCGGGTATGTAATATAATTACTAAGCAAAGACACATGATGACAATTTCGATCTTAAGCTCCTCAGCCCTGATGATGCAGGGTACTGCACGCCCAAGCTATAGAAGTTGGCTCGCAAGTGCTTACGTATAAGTAATAAGAATACTAAGCAAAGACACGGGATATTTTTTTACCTTCAACTCCTCCCTGATGATGCGGGATAGTGCAAGCCTAAATTATAAAAGGTAGTCACATAATGCTTACGGTTGTTTTCAGTATATATCATGAGTTTAATGACAGCTCATTAAACTGAAATGTGATTAATAAATTAAACTTCAGTTCATCAACCCTGATAATCTAAGTACACAACCTACTTAAGCCGTATGAGTTTGGTACTTATTGATTACAATACATTACGACCCGTTCCTGAGAGAGCATTATGATGAAAAGTGTCACTTTGAATACCTAAATCCTAAAAATGCAGGAGTATTGTCATGTTATTATTAAGAGTTGGATTTAGCTGTAGCTTTTAAACAGGATGGGTTAGGTTAGGTTGGAACATAAAAGAAAACATAAAAAATAAGCGAGCAGGGTGCGGCAGCGCCCTGCGAGCGGGTGCGCCCTGTTCGTATGAATTGTAAAAGTGTTTTGATTCTGTCTTTTGCTTTACAAAGATCAATTTACACGCACAAATAGCTCGATGCACCTCTTAAAAGATCTTATCTTTGACCACATGCAACAAAATATGAACTTAGAATATATGTCGCTGTTCAGTGATATTCCAATTTTCTAATGATTTCTTTGTTATCCGGAAAAGTTAAAATCAATCTTTATATCGATACGTCTTCGTTTAAATGTGGAGGAGTTGGTTGAAAAGTATATCCCGATATCTATACTTCTATACTAATATATAAAGCTGAAGAGTTTATTTGTTTGTTTGTTTGAACGCGCTAATCTCAGGAACTACTGGTTCGCATTTAAAAAATCTTTTTGTATTGAATAGACCATTTATCGAGGAAGGCTTTAGGTTATATAACATCACGCTGCAACTATTAGGAGCGAAGAAATAATGGAAAATGTGAAAAAAACGGGGAAAATTATTCATCCTTGAGGGCTTCCGTTGCGTGCGCTGCGAAAACGGTACAAGATACCAAAAATATATGTATGAAAGAATTATTTCTCTTGAAATGATCTAAAAAAATGTCCGCGACAGTATATGTCTATCTTTTAAGATTAACTCACTAGAACCGTTTTCATGGTAATCAAATTCGGTCGAAATTAGTTAAGAGTTGTATAAACGTAATAATATTAATCTTTGTCCAAATAAATGTGTTGTTGATTAAGAGTATTTAATTGTGAACAAAATTGTCTTTGACATCACTTAATTTCAATGAACATCTTAGAAGATATTGATATCTTAGAGATCTTGCGTCGTTTTATCGTCGTGTAAAAATACTTTTTAAATACTATTTGATTTTGTTTTAAGGATATTTTGTTTTAGGTTCTAATAATTTCATTTTTTATATATGAGCTATATGAGTTAGCTATGTTCTTTTCAAAACTAAATTGTCTAAAATAATAATAGAAAATGAAACGGACAAAGTCGTGGGTAACAGCTATAATTTATAATGCTGAGTAGGTTGTTTGCAAAAATAAATTATGCCCAAAATAACTATTCCACGCGGACGAAGTCGCGGGCACAGCTAGTCTATACTATAATAAATCTGTAAGAGGTCGCTGTCTGTACATGGAATAAATTTAGATGAAAACCATTTCTAGAGGTCTTTAATACGATATAGAACCCAAAATAATGGTTTTTAGAAATCTTTTCTGTTTGTCTGTTTGTCTGTTTGTCTGTTTATCTGTTTGTCTGTTTGTCTGTTTGTCTGTTTGTCTGTTTGTCTGTTTGTCTGTTTGTCTGTGTGTTTGAAAACGCTAATCTCAGAAACGGCTTATCCAATTTGAATATAATTTTCACTGATGTAGTGTGGGAAACTTCACTTAACATTTAGTGTTTATTTTATGTAAATCGGTTTATAAATAAAAAAGTTACGTCAATTTAAAACTACACAGTATTTATAAGTAACTGCATAGTTGAATTGGTTGAAACAAAACACGTTATGGTCTGTAAATTGTATTCCTTTGTTATGTATTTTTTATTGGTTATGTGTGTACCTATGTTATTTGATACTATACAAATCTATATCTCTATATCTATATATATTTATATAAAAACGAAAGGATGCTCTCTCACTCATCTTCTACTGAATAAACATCGTAGAGCCTAAACTGCTAAAGATACGAATATGATTTTTACTAGGGGTTCCTTTTATGACGTAGACGTCAGTTAAGAATGAATTTTCTGATCCCCCCCCCCCCCTAATTTAACCCAAATAGGAGATGTAAGTTTGTATGAAAGTCAGTCAATTTTGAGGCCACCTCAATAAAATTTAGTATTTCGCTTTGTTTTTTGTTGATATGTCAAAACATAGTTTTAAACCGACTTCCAAAAAGGGAGGAGGTTATCAATTCGTCTATATTTTTTTTTATTTATTATTTTTAATTTTATATTTGTTACTCGATTTCTCCGCACTGGATGAACGGATTTGGATGATTTTTTTTTTCATTTGAAAGGTAGTGCGTGTCATGAGGTCCCATTTATTTTTAGTTCACTTTTGACAGTGGCATACATAAGAAAAGCGCATAAGTCTGATATTTGAATTAACGATGTGCGCGATAAATAGATGAATAACTCAATGTCCCGCCAACCGATTTTGATGATTTTTCTTTTATTTCAAAGAATGTACTTCAAGGGTACTCTGATGAGTTTGATACGGTTCTGATCATAGGATCCATTTTTTTTTAAGTAAATTAACGAAATTAGCGATACTCGGCCAAACTTAAGCTGTAGGAGTCCAATTGGGTTGAATGTAGAATGGGATTACTAAGCAGATATTACCTAAAAAAATTGACCTTCAATTCTTCAATCCTGATGATGCAGGGGTACTGCTAGCCTGAACCGTAGAAGGAAGTCAATTTGTTTTTATGAATATATAATAAGATTGTTAAACAAATTCATGGGACAAAAATTTGATCTTCAACTCTTCAACCCTGATGATGTAAGGGTATTTCCAGACTAAACCGTAAGAATTGGCTATTTGGTACTTACGGTTATGTAATAAAAATTAAAAATACCAAGCAAAGATACACGGTAAAAATTTTGACCTTCAACTCCTCAACCCTGATGATGCAGGGTTACTTCAAGCCTAAGCCATGGGAAATGGCCATTTAGTGCTTTCGGGTATGTAATATGATTACTAAGCAAATACACAAAATGAAAATTTCGACCTTCAACTCCTCACCCCTGATGATGCAGGATACTGCTAGCCTAAACTATACGAGATGGGCATTTGGTGCTTTCAAGTATTTAATATAATTACTAAGCAAAGACACATGATGAAAATTTTGACCTTTAACTCCTCAACCCTGATGGTGCAGGGGTACTTCAAGCCTTAGCCATAGAAGTTAGCTATTTAGTGCTTTCAGGTATGTAATATAATTACTAAGCACACACATGATGAAAATTTTCACCTTTAACTCCTCAACCCTGATGGTGCAGGGGTCCTTCAAGCCTAACCCATAGAAGTTAGCTATTTAGTGCTTTCAGATATGTAATATAATTACTAAGCAAAGACACATGATGAAAATTTTGACCTTTAACTCCTCAACCCTGATGATGCAGGGGTACTTCAAGCCTAAGCCATAGAAGTTAGCTATTTAGTGCTTTCGGGTATGTGATATAATTACTAAGCAAAGACACAAGATGAAAATTTCGATCTTCAACTCCTCAAGCCTGATGATGCAAGGTACTGCAAGCCTAAGCCATAGGAGTTGGCCATTTAATGCTTTCGGGTATGTAATATAATTACTAAGCAAAGACAGATGATGACAATTTCGACCTTAAGCTCCCCAGCCCTGATGATGCAGGGTACTGCAAGCCCAAGCTATAGAAGTTGGCTCGCAAGTGCTTACGTATAAGTAATAAGAATACTAAGCAAAGATATGGGATATTTTTTTTTACCTTCAACTCCTCCCTGATGATGCGGGATAGTGCAAGCCTAAATTATAAAAGGTAGTCACATAATGCTTACGGTTGTTTTTAGTACATATTATAAGTTTAATGACAGCTCATTAAACTGAAATGTGATTAATAAATTAAACTTCAATTCATCAACCCTGATAATCTAAGTACACAACCTACTTAAGCCGTATGAGTTTGGTACTTATTGATTACAATACATTACAACCCGTTCCTGAGAGAACATTATGATGAAAAGTTTCACTTTGTGTACCTAAATCCCGAAAATGCAGGAGTATTGTCATGTTATTGTTAAGAGTTGGATTTAGCTGTAGCTTTTTAAACAGGATGGGTTAGGTTAGGTTGAAACATAAAAGAAAACATAAAAAATAAGCGAGCAGGGTGCGGCAGCGCACTGCGAGTGGGTGCGCCCTGTTCGTATGAATTGTAAAAGTGTTTTGATTATGTGTTCAGCTTTACAAAGAACAATACGGGATTTACGCACACAAATAGCCCGATGCACCTCTTAAAATATCTTATCTTTGGCCACATGAAACAAAATATGAACTTAGAATATATGTCGCTGTTCAGTGATATTCCAATATTTTAATGATTTACTTCAAGTAGATAATAGTGCTTTGTTATCCGGAAAAGTTAAAAGCAATCTTTATATCGATACGTCTTCGTTTAAATGTGGAGGAGTTGGTTGAGAAAGTATATCCCGATATTGTTAATACAACCAATAACACTATAAATTGGTTCCAAAAGACGGCTATATACCCACCCACCATTGAACGTGTCGATAAAATAAATGTTTTTTTTTTTTTCAAAATTTAAAGCAGCGTCACAGATCTACTATTCGGTAGACACAGTCATTGAGATGGAGGAAGCAGTACATTATCCAACAGAATTTTTGAATTCCTTAATGCCTTCCGGAACTCCTGAATACAAATGAATATTAAAAGTAGGTTTGCCTATAATCTTACTTAGAAATTTGAATCTGCCAAAATTACTTCAAATAGTATTTTACAATTCTGAAAAGTTCAAATCAATCTTTATAATCGATACGATTTGGTTCAAATGTGTTGATGAAAAAAAGTATCCCGATATTGTGAATTAGACCACTAAGAATGTAAATTGGTTCAAAAAAGCGGTTTACAATATTAATTTAAAAAATACAAAACAATACGTTCCTACCCACAAATACACACTTTAAATTCGTTTTTCACTTTGTGTTTGACCAGGTGATCCTTGAGCGGCCAAACCGATTTTAATGTTACTACTTTTTATCATAGAATTCACACGGTGTCGAGATTTGCGCGGGAAAAACTTTGTGACACGTTGATTTGCACGCGGGCAAAGCCGCGGGTACAGCTAGTACATAATATAATTCTTCCACTCTGTCCACCAATTCGCACTTGGCCAGCGCAGTGGACTATGGCCTATAACTCTCTCATTCCAAGTGAAAACCCGTGCCCAGCAGTGGGACAATAATGGATTGACGACATAACTCTTCCTATGAAAACTATCATATAAGACTCAATATTACTCAGAACTCTTAGATTTGCTGAAATTATTAGTTAAGTTATTAGAAAATATAACACTAACCCTTTAGGCAATTTCCTACATCTGTTTTGGAATTCCATAAGTTCGTTGTTGATTTCTTCAATGTTCACTTCTCCCCACGGTATGTCGTAATAACTACTGACTCTGTCTATGACGTCATTGTACAGTTTGTATAGTTTTTGCAGAAGATTTAGCTCCTTTCTTATTTGGGCCAGTTCTGGATACTCCGTGTGGGGCAATCCGAATAGCTCTTCCCCGTTTTGATACGTTTGCAGCTTTCGCCACATACCATCGAAACGATTCTAAAAGAAATGAGTAATAATGGTATTTTATTTCTAAATCAAATTTTATTAAGATAAGGTTGTGATGATTGCCTTAAATCTACCTTTGTAAATCGGCTACTAATATATAAACATATTTTTCCCAATAGAAAAAGTAATTAAAAGATTTATTAGACAATTTATGTTTTGTCACCGCTACAAAATAAATAAGATTTTATAAGAATTAGGAAGAAGAGTTCAATTCACGGCAAGACAGCCTAAAATATTCAACTTGTCCTTAGATGCCATCTCATTTACCTACATCTAAACAATCCAATTTTATACCAGATTTAAACGAAATTAGACACCATCCTCTCATCCTCACTATACTCTCATAATATTACTAATATTTAACAATCACCTGGAACAGTATCAACCGATCAGACGCTTCCCGGGGACTCAGTCCAGGCTGCATCGGTCCCGCGTGTCTGTACTCGTGGCAGTACTCGGTGTTATCCTCTCTGAACCGGTCGAGGTTGTTCTCGAGGTCCTCCTCGAACTGCGGCTGCATCCTCAGCAGCTGTACGTGGGATGCCAGCGCGGTGGCCTGCAGCTGCTGCCAGCTGTAACGGAGGTTGTCCACTTGCTCCATGTCTTCCTTGCTTACTGGCAGCTCGTACCGTGTTATCACGTTGAAGGCTTCCTGCAAGACACGGAAAGCATTTCGAGTTTATAATTAAAAGTAGCAGCATGTGTGGCCGTTTATAGGACTTAAAACATAATTATGTGGTACTGTGTTTTTAAACCAACTTTTTTTATTAAAACAATCATTGCGTACGTTTTCGTTTTCAGTAATACTTTGCAGAACGCTATGCGATGGTAGGCGAAAACGCAAACAATTATTGTCTTGAGGAAACGTATCGAACTCTGACTAAAGACACAGATGGCTATGGGTGACAGTAGCCATTTCCACTTGGGCTTGTTTGTTTGCTCGTCAACTTGTCTATCAGTCAGTGTCATTCACAACTAAGACAATGTTAGACAATAATAACGAGTAATTAAAGTATTAATTTTCTTTAGCGATATGTGTAACCATACTATTACTTATCAAGAACATAATTTAATATGTAATACTTAACACTAGGCTATCCCGCGGGCTCGCCCGCTTCGGTCACGTTTGCCACAGTAATGCGTATCCTATGTGCTATTCAAGGCCATAAAATACACATGTAGCCGTAATAAATACACATATAGCCTCACGGACTTTCGCATTTATAATATTAGTAGAAAAGTACAATGCCCTGATATTCACCTCAACTGGATCGATCTTCAGCTCCATATCAACTTCTTGTTCCCGGATTTTCTTGAGTGTCTCCATGACGGTCCGCACGTCGTCCAAGTCTCGTATGGGTCGTTCCAGCTTCCTTTCCAAGTCGTTCATGATCGCGTATACGTAGTCCATCTCGCGTTTGTATTTTTTACGCATTGCTTGACTTATTCTGTAGGTGCCATCTGCAAGTATATAACTTAATAGAACCAATCTATAAAATGAGAGACAAGAATTATTTAAATATTGATTTCATTTTAATTTTTTTTCTATTTAACTGAAGTAGCAAATCAGCATGCAGTGCACCTGATGGTAAGTGACCATGACTACCAATAACTATAATAAATTTTAGATATGATATAGTACAATTACTGGCTGTTTCTTAAAGCAAACTCTTCATATCAAAGTAAGCAGTTACATTAATTATTATTAGTATATGACCACTAGAAATACACCTGTATGAATAAATTATATAATGTATAATTACTCTTATACCCCGAACTTACGCGATAGGTGGGACTGACTGATAATCGCGTAAGTCGAATTCGCGTAAGTCGGAGTACAAGAAATACGTAACACAAAATAAAATGTAGCTGTTATACAAGTACATAGTCTTACTATTCCACATTATTATTAGTGTACTATTATTAATAGTGTAAGATAGTAAGGCACACTGGCACATAGCACATTATATAGAGACAAATTAAGGAGATTTTAAAACCGCGTAACTCCGAGTTCGCGTAAGGCGGGGTAGCGTATGTCGAGGTATTACGGTATTACTAACTTTTCAATTCAGTAGTTAGTCCCAGCTTCAGTTTCTCAGTAGATACTGCGAGACAATTTCCGATGATCAAAACGTCGGGTTCAGTTGCCAGTTTGGCTTCCAGCTCACTGTGCCGCTTGAGAGCCAATTCAAAGTCGTTTAAGTTCCACGCTAACAGCTGACGAAGGGTTTTCTCACACTTCCATAGATAGTGGTATGGACGCCAGCGTTTTACAAGTGTGTTTAGCTCCTACGGAACGTTAAAGACAGTGAAACTAAATAAATGATCCGAAACGATTTAAAGGAAAATAGAAAATTGTTTTCATTTTCTTTATATCGCATTTTATATAAAGATAGCACTTAAATAAGTTTTGTTAAGAGCAGTGATAGCCTAATGGTTGAAACTTGCCCTCTCGGGAGGTCCGAGGTTCAAACCCAGGCACGCACCACTGATTCATGTGCGTATTAGAAATTAATTATCACTGCTTTTCGGTGAAGGAAAAACATCGTGAGGAAACCTACACACCCGAGAGTTCTTAAAAAAAAAAAAGTTCTCAGAGGTGTGTGAAGTCCACCAATTCGCACTTGGCCAGCGCGGTGGACTATGGCCTAAACTTTCTCATTCTGAGAGAAGACCCGTGCCCAGCAGTGGGACAATAATGGGTTGACGAGACGAGAAGTTTTGTTTAAATAAGTACTAAAATGATAATAGATTTTCTATAAACAAGAGTTATGGGTACAGATGTCCTAGAATACCTGTTTATAATAATAAGTTATATTTACGTAACAACTGGTCGATAAGAATAGTTTTAAAGGGAATAGATTTCATATGTTTTAACTTTTGACGTTTGAACATTGTTGTAAACGAGATAAAATACCTTGTTAAAGAATTCGTTTTATTTTAATAGATACAGTGCAATATGTATTTCGTCGCATTCAAATACATTGTATATTTGTCATCTACAACGTAATAATCAACTTAATATAAATTCATCACACCGGCATACAAAAAAATAAATAAGAAATAAATTTTGATAAAATACTTACTGTTTTAACATTTTGTGTACACATGGACAGTAAGGTCAACGTTTTTATTATTTCCTTATTCTCCATGATATGGTTATAGAAATTCTTTTGCTGGAAGGGAAATATGGGCTTCTCTTCCGATTCCAACCTATAGTATTTCTTCCGCCTCATTTTGGCCGCTTCTATCATCTTCATGGACTTCTGCGCTATGTTCATCGGCGCGGTGTTCGATTGGACCTGTTCGTCAAGCTTAGTAACTACGTCTAACAGCTGGTTCGAGGTGCGTCCTGCGAGCTTCTTCCAGCTCACCTAGAGGGACGAGTGCCGGAGGGAGAGGCGCAGCAAACAAAGGAACCAAAACAGGATAGATGGGAGTGATATTTACAATGGATTCGAATTTTGAAGCCACATCGAGTGCGATGCAAAATATTGAAAGCACGTAAGCGGTAAGTGATCAAAGCGGACGATAACACCGTCGATGTCACACGTGAAACGAGTGCGAAATATTTGTCAACACACACAATTAACGTCACAATTGGGAAAGAATAAAAATGTTTCTATTATTATTATATTTCATTACACGATCACTTTTAGATAAAAAAATAAACACATCTATTTATACAAGTACCTAAGAGTTTTTAATATGACATTCTATCAGTTTATTTCATTGTTTATTAATGCATAGACCACGGTAAATCTATTGTGTTTAAGTCTTGTTTTATTTCTGGATTTTTAAACTATTCGTTTAATAATTGTAATTGATTAAATGATTATTTAAAGTAACGGTTTGTCTTTATTACAAAGGAAATCCATTGTATAAGCGTTCAGCAGAATTATATTTATTATTTTAATTGTATAAAATATACCTACACTAGTTAATAGGTTTAATATTGTATAATTCAATATAGAATATGAAATCCCTTAAACTGGTTCTAAATGATACGTTGTAATTTCTACTGTACAACATGACTGCTTAGTGTTTCGTTTTTCTTATTAAAGTTATTGATATTGTGGTGTGGTTATTTATATTTTTGTATCGGGGTCTTACCCTTGACGCTTTGCCACCAGTCCATTGAGCGACTCCCTTAGAGAGTCCGGATATGTGCTTGCCGGCGAGCACAAGGACCTCTTGAATTTCTTCAAGAGTTGGTTTGACGGATACATTTGGTATCATCAACGCTGCGTGTAGTAGAAACATTGGCTTTTTCTTATAAACTGAAATGTTGAATTTATAAAAATAGTGATGTATTTATATTATGTGTAACAAATTTGAATAAATTCAAAGATTTATGGATTTATTGATTATTGATTATTATGGTTTCCCAGATATATTTTTTATAATATTATTATAAATTTATTTATTAGGTAGGTATCATAAGCATTTTTAATTAATAATATTGATTTAAATGTTTAATGACGTAATGTAATAAATAATAAATTAGTAAAGGGAATAATATCAGACTGAGGAAAACACGCAATATTTTCAATTTTCTATTCGACTACATTGCTCTACGGCGAGATCGGTACAGTGAGTTCTGGTATAAAATAATTAAGAAATTGAAAAATTACAAGATTTTCATATTTTTAGCATCCTTATGTTATACTGAAAATGTTTTTGACATTTAAAAAATAAAAGATCAAGAATTACGCAAATTATGAGTAGAAACGTTTTTCAGCGCACGCAACGGAATTTTGAATCCGCATTTGTACTAGGCGTACATGATACGCGAAGAGATGAACGTTCGAAACTGTGTGGACTATATCTGTATATATACTTTATGGAATCAGTTTGATAGACCCGCAATAATACTAGGATAGCAGAAGATCGTGGCGGTGTCGTATATTGAAAACCGAATGAAGGCGAAATATACCGAACGAGAACCGTTCGGAATATTTCGCCACCCTTCGGAGGGGGAGGTAGCATCGGACAAGCCGCCCATCCACCCCTAAGTATTGTTTTGCTCTATAGCCATGACATTTTACGTTAGTTATTTTAAACAAAAACGCATAAAAATAATGCGTAAGTTGATAGTTATGTAATATTTTGTTTAATAATGTTCTAAAAAATACCGAATCAATACTTTCAGTTTAATTTCATCGACATCCTTTTACTGTTCGAAATGTAACTTTAACTTGGTACCACTAATCACAAGATTTCATCGTGAAAAAAATCATTATGTTCTATAAAAGTAAATTAACTGCTGGTACACATATAATTTAACATCTTTATATAGGTATACATACCTAAAGCTTCAGACTCTGTAAATTGCTTTATGATGAGGTCTAATGCTCGTCTTGTTACTTTTATCAGAACATCCACGACCTTACGGCTGTAATACCGTCTCATTTCATTGACTGCATTCTTCACCATTTCCTGCCAAATAATGATACATAAGCGTAAACATTTAACTTAAAATTCATAACACAATATTACTTTTGACACGCTAGAATACACATTATAGTGCAAGGAACATTTATTATTAATTAGTACTGTCCCATAGATATACCGAAGGGCGCCTTTTACTTTGTCTAAGTCATGGTTTCAGCATCAGCCTTTTAAGGTCTACCGCTGTACATAGGCCTCCCCTAATGAGGGTATTTGTTATTGTACTACGATATACTTTTTTTAAATCGTTACGTGTTTATTATTTTAAAGTACTAGACAAGTGTGCGGAAATAAAGACAAATATGCAGTCCGTCTGACGCTAAATCGTTACTGCAACTCATGGTTTATTTATTTTAAACAAACTCCGTAACAGTAACAGAGATTCTACCTGAAACCGATCAAGCGCTTTGTCAATGTCGCGAACATATTGATTACACATGGGTATGGTGAGGCTATCTCCCAGATCAAATGCTATTAATTCTACCTTTAAACCCGGTTGTCGAACATGTACCAACAAGTCGAGTACCAACTACACTTACCTGCATGCTCTTGGAGAGTCCGCCAGCAGGCATCGACAGCAACCGGTGTGGGTTCTCGAAACATTCCCACACTGCAGACCAGTCCTGCTGCCCGCTCGCTGTCGACTCGTTCAGTGTTGAAGCCGCCCCACTTCCAGTGGTTGTGTCATCTTGACAAAATTATACAAATCAAAGTTAAAAGTCGCATAGGCTTTACGATACGTGTATCAAGCAATGTCTAAAAGAAACCATTACAAATCTAAAATATATTGAAGAATATCTGGTACTTATTGTATCGTATTATATGTATCTATAAATAATACTCGTAATTAAATATTATTATTGAGACGTAACGTTTTAGCGTAACCGTTTCCAAAAATCGTTACACTAATAGGCTCATCCTCCCATGGCATGCCTAAAGAAACTTACACTTCAAAAATTATTTGTAATGCAAATAACATCATATTTCTTTGTTGCTTTGTTAAATATATTTATCCGAAATTATGTCGTCTGATGAACTGTAGAGCTATGCATTATTCTCCAAAGAATATTACATATGCATAAAGATTTTAGTAGATACTTAATAACATATATTTTAACCTAAGAGATTATTGGAAACATAAATAATGCATACAATTTTTATATTTTTTATTTTTGTGATGTAGCGTTTCTATTATTATACAGAGATCTATAGATAATTCAATACATGTCATAAAGTAAATGACATATATTGAATTATCTATAGATCTCTGTAAAAGGATCTAAAGTAAATATACCTAAATCAATTAATTAGTTAATTATCATGCGTTATTGCTTACTTTGTCTGCCTAAATTACCACGGAAATACGAAATAATTAGTAAATCGTACTTAATTTGAAATAAGAATACAACGTAATTTAAAATTAACTAGGTTAAACTGTTTCAAAACTTTGAATATTACAAAATATAATACTAAAACTAACGTTAAAAATATTAAATATCTACAATAAGAGATTAAAAGATAAAAATCGAATGAAATCCCGATATTACTCCGAAGTACTAGTCCCTTATCGTTTCGCACCCTTATACACTTCCGATCTAGGCAGCGGCGCCGCCTTCCGGTTTGATGCAGGAAATAGATAGATATTTCGGCTGTCTGCGTTCCAGCAGACAGCCGATATAATCCCCCCTGAGACTTTGTTTCTGCATACATTGTTCTTTTAGCTATGCAGATACATATATTATATTGGAGAAGTACTACCTATATCAAAAAATAAACTTGATATTAAAATGTTGCCTTAAAAATTAACGAAATAATATTTTATCAAAGAGGGTTGATAAATCATAGATTATCTAATGTATCAAAATATAGCTAAATATATTCCTATTTTTTATGTTAACGGTCGGAGATATTTTGTTATTACCGTGTTAATCCTTTAGTCCCTCTCCAGAAAATTGCGCTAAAACTCTTTTTTACGGCCTTTAACGAATTATTTTCTTAATCAGCGGTTACAGTAAGATACAAAATGCTATGAGATTTATGTTTTTCTAGACTATAATTCATTTCTGTGCCGTATTTAATCTTTATATAATGTCACGCTAAATTTAATGTAGCGCTCTTAACAAATCATAACGATACAAATTAAATATAAGGGGAGCATGTGGGGTATCAAAATGAAGATCTCAACTTACAAATTTCAAATTATGGATATTAATTTTATATAAGAAGAGCTCTTTTTTATGTTTTTCTTATTTTTTAACGCCCATATATCTGGTAGTACACATTAGATTTACAAATGTTTGTGCTATGTCTGGTGGGGTTAAGTTATAGTATTAAAATCCAAGTTCAAAAGATAGAATAATAATAATACTAAAATTATTTAAAAAAAAACGCAAAAGGAAAAAAATATTTGACTGACATGTTTACTCTTCAAATTGACCCTAAATAATAAATATACAATTTACTAATCTTTAAATTATTTAAATCACAATTGACAAATTTAAAACTTATACCTTCTGCTATAAGAAATTCGAAGTCGGGATTGATTTCCGTTGGCCTTATTTGCTGAGCAGCCTTCTTCACGAGGTCGAGGACCTCCTCCACAGCCTCTTCTACCATCAAACTCTTGCGGTTCAACTCTACACAAGCATTCCTGCGCACAAGTACTTAAATGAATTCTAGAATATTAAAAAATGTCTATGGTGCCTTATGATGATGGATAGCTTAGATTTGTTAATTTTTTTATAAGATTGAAGTAGCAAACGAGCATGCAGTCCACCTGATGGTAAGTGGTCACTGCAACTTCCATCACTGCATCGTCCATGCACATCTGTAAGCAACTTCATACAGAACATGGGTTGTATCTGAAATCAATCGCAGATGCGTCGCTGCTCCCGAGGACTAAGATGGACATATAGACCTGAGGCTCTACATGCTGTATAAACGTACGTACGTACACACATACCTACATACTTACGTAAACTCTTAAGATGTATGTTTTATGTGTTAAAAAATGAGTTGTTTTAGCCTTTTTTCCATAATCGAAACATCTAGCTAATAGTAGGTAAGTAAATTAGTGATGTTTCAAAAGTATTTTGTGGAAAATTAAATTGAATAAAGTACATATGTATGGGACAACGTTATCACATACTAACTTTGCCCCCGCTTTTCATTCCCTTAGGTGTATAATTTCGGAAAATCATTACTTATCGTATCTCTACGTCATACAAAAACCACACCCTCTAAGTTTCAAGTCTCTACCATTAGCGGTTTGGGCTATGCGTTGATCCGTCAGTCATTCAGGACAAAGCATTTTCTCTGTATAGATTTTAACTTATAATCATATTTTTTATCACAATATTTTACTAATACATCATATTCCTAACAATATGTCAATATAATAATTAAGTACCTACATCCAACTGGCAACACAAACAAAGCGAGTTTAACTAAATCGTTAAATTAAGCTTAAATATTTTATCCCCGAAACATAATTGAAACATACGTTTGACGTGTACTCACCGGCAGCCGGATTCCACGTGCTCAATAAACTCGTCCACTGACCAGGGGGTCTCTTCTGAAATGTAATCAAATGAACAGATATCTGCAAATGATATCCGAAACAGGAAGATGACGCTTGTACGTGCACTCATGTACGGTCGACAAATTAATATCAATTGTACATTTTATGTATAGGTACATTAGTTCCAACATATACGGATCGAGTATGTTGGCATTTTTTTGTGCACCAATACATCAAATGTATTTGTTATGCATTACATATTTACCAAGTATTTGAATCGTTTTAGCATTTCTTAATAAGTAATTAGGTACTTGCTTGTTTAGTTGCAGATATGCATCTGCAACTAAACGATTTCAATAGTTTTACCTGATGCTACTTTTAAGTTCCGATTGCTAAATTTATATGGTAAGTTTGTGTAAATAAGTTGTATGTTATTACAAATAACATCAGGTAGTCATTTCAGTGTTATAAAATATAAACATGTGCATATTTTAACATTTTTTTGCAATAAGAAACGTAATAGGTACTAAATGTAATTAATAAATAGTATTTGTTTATATCTTGCCAATTTGTATACCTACATATTACTTCTAAATAAAATGTGCATCTGCTCACGACGCCTCAATATCAAAAGGCAATTATGCACTCAAAATTAGTCTACGCAATTTCGTTCAAAGAGATTGTTACTTCTTGTAATTGGTTTCCCTCAAAGGGGTTGTGTGCACAATGTTGAAACGTTATTGCAACAAAGAAGCTGTAGGTACAGTCAGCAGCAAATAGTTAGAGGCATTCAAACTATCCACATTGTTAGATACAACCAAAGTGCTCAATAATATCGGCACAATCTACGTGTTCTAATTGTTCACAACATCATAAACTTCCAAATGACAGAACATTCTTAAATTCATAATGAACCAGTCAAATTGTCACAATTAAAGCATCTGTTACGACACCAGCGGTAACCTAGCAACGAGACTTTTCGTAAATATAGGTACATTTTATAATATTTTACCTTATGTTGCGGATATAAGGTTCCTGATCACTTACCGTATAAGACATGGTAACAATGACTCTTCTCTTCTCTCTTTTTTATATTAACAACTATCCTTTTCATATCTTGCAATGACGTCATTGACTGTCATTGTCATAGAATCGGTCTAGGGGAACAAGAGGCATGATAAGACAAGACGAGAGGATGGACGAGTAAGACGGGTCATGCCCACATACCAGAAACTAAACGCTTTTGCGAGATGGTGCTGCAGCCCATCAGAAGCTGCTTTCAAACAATACTCAATAGACCATGACAGTTGATTTACAATCAAATTTAGTTTAAGTGCATAATTGATATAATATTTTTTTTATCCTTAATAACTACAGAATCAAGTAAGAAATAGTATTGAATTGATGATTATTTTCTCCTTTATTTTACGTTTTTCTTGAAGTTAATGGGCAATTTTAACACTGCTTTAGTCTTACCGTTATTTTATATTTTCTTTTAACATAGTAATTGAGGCAAGATGCGAAATGTCACGGGGCACAATGTGACATTTCGCATCTTGATACTTCTTCGGGATACACCATTATATTGCATTCTAATAATTCCATCGACAGAGTATCTCATCCGGGCTCAATTGCGTCAAGTGTTGTTAATGTTCAGTATATGGAAACATACCCATATATTGCACCTGAAATACTTACCACGTCAAGTTCTACAAACCTACCCTCGTCAAGAAAAAGAAGGCCTAAGTCCGTTCATAACACACTTGAAAAAGAACAAGTTCAGTCGATTGATTCTTCTTCCTGTTCTCTCCGGAAATAAACGTTTGCCAGTGACACTATCTGATGCTGATTCACCACAACAACATTGTTCACAATTATTTGACGTGCAAAAAAGAAGTTCCTCAGAAATTCGTTTTCACATACGAGCTTAAAGTTATTCGATCGTAACTAGCAAGGATGTTCAAAGGGTTTCAAAGGATGTATATTAAAAAAAATTAAAGACCGATGTATATTTTTTACAAACAATATATTTTAGCTAAAATATAATAGTTTTTCTGTTACCTCTACGGTTTTCTCCTTTTAAACTGATGAAAAGTATATTCATTAAATTTTAAAACCTTAAATGAGATAAACATAATTATGTCAATATTATATATTATATTATATTGCTCGCACAATAAGTGATCCTTACAATATATTCGCAACATAAAGTTTAATATTTTAAAATGTACCTATATTTACAAACAGTCTCGTTGCTAGGTTACCACTGACGCCGGAATATTTGTGACAATTTGGGTGGTATTAACATTATGAGTTTATGAACGTACTGACATTTGATAGTTTAATGTGTTGTCAACAATTAGAACACGTAGGTTGTGCCGATATTATTGAACACTTTGATTGTATCTAACAATATGGACACTTTGAACGCCACTAACTATATGCTGCTGACTGTACACTCTGTGTGCTCTCCGACGCTCCCTCGCCTTTGATTTGAAAGATATTACAACGTTTAATCCGAATTTTTGCACTATAAGGACTAGTCTGGAAGGGAGTGACGTCAATGCACACTGAAAGAACCTGGTAGGTTTTGACTCCAACTTGACCACCACATCTATTTCTGGTTAATGATGGTACTTAAACGAGGGGGTGGTGCTTATATAAGATGGGGCGTCAGAAATAGCAAAAATAATCAATATATTTTTTTGTATACAGTTCTGGAGATAGTGCACTCGTACGTAGGTACGATTGTGAAATAACCCGATAATTTTTAAACACTTAATATCGGCACTGTAGTCAGTATCTATTTTAACTAACAGGTAACCGAAATTCTGTAGTAATGCATACTATTATTGCTATTATCATGTTCATAGTACATTAAATACATAATTATTGTAAAACTGTTTTGAAGACCGTACTGGAGCACCTACCCTAATAACAACACTTCAAAAATGCACCCATTTCAAAAAATTCTTATTCATACAGCTCTTTAAATATGTCAAAGCAATAATCCCTTTCACAATGAACAATGGACTGTCCATTGGAATGACACCTAGGAACTGCCTAGCCGCTCTGCTCGCTGACCCTATGTTCAGAACGTCGAGTTGAAATCAATCTATTGTACTATTCTGTAAAATACGTATATGAATTCGAATGTTGACGTCCCAATCTCGAACGAGACCAGACGCCTGTCAATTGAATTCCAGTCTAAATAACAATGCCACCCAGTAATAAAGCGCGTAAAAGCCTTACAGAATACCATACGCAGTGTTGAATCCAGTATTTTATTTATTAACAAGATTTCTAAAAACCATTATTTTGGGTTCTATATCGTATTAAAGACCTCTAGAAATGGTTTTCACCTAAATTTATTCCATGTACAGACAGCGACCTCTTACAGATTTATTATAGTATAGATAGTCGGTTTTAAGTATTTGTACATATATATAATTTTACATCGGAGTTCTCCTCTATGATTTAAAATCATACATGCATCTTCGAGATGTCTTAATAGGGGACCATGTCATTAACGACTTAAATAATTCAAATGCGTATGTTTCTAAAATTGACCAAAGTAATATTTCACCTTCTCTTCTCATGATCATTATCTCATAAGTTAAACTAGCTCTTACCCGCGGCTTCGCCCGCACGTTCGAACTTGCAAATGAATATTACTAACTACTAAATATGTATCGACTAACAAAACATCGATATTTTCATGGGAATGAAAGAGCGCGGTAAAAAGTAGCCTATGTTACTCCGCCCTCCTAACTATCTCCCAGCATATAAACCATATCATATAATAGCTATGTGGCGATGTGAAAGAGGAACAAACAAACACTCTTTCACATTTATAATATTAGTACGACAAAGAATAAATACTCGGATAACGTTCCCCACATTGCAGATAGACGCGAGCTGAGAAACTTATTTGTCAATTAATCATTAAAATTGTACAATTTTATGTCTTTGGTTCATTAATTTTCAAAGAACTTGGCAGTTATTGTATAATCACAGGCAGCATCGCATAAATTCAATATTAATAGGTACTAATGACTTGTAACTAATTTACTAGCGTTCCGAATTATTAAATACGCCAATTAGTAGACACAATTAACATGCATTTAGGGCGTGGAAATTAGTTTGCTTACAGAAGCTTACCCGATCTCTAAAATTACATGATACATAATTTACGAAGTATCTAGTTGACTATACAAACGGCGAGTCTCAATAACGTTTATGTTTGACAAACTTTTAAATTAGTTACCAATAATAATTTCAGTTTCAGAAACGCCAGCTCTACAAGTAGCCGAAGCTCTGTTTGCGTTTCAGCAAACTCATTTTATAAGAATTTTAATCTTTACTTTTCAACGATCTTTGTAGGGACTGCGCTAAACATTAATAGGTAGAGTTATGACATATAATATTAATTGCGTAGACCCTTTCAATAATGTTTTGACAGTTAACTTTATTAATGCTATCTGCCAAAAAATATCCATCTTTTGAAATCCGAAAATAGCCGAATAATCGCATTCGGGTAAAAATCGACCTTCAGTCGGACAATAGTGGCAGCGCATCAGTCGTTAATCCATATTTTTTAGTAAAATTACTAATTTTACCAATTATAATGAATTTGATTGGACTAGGAAAGCGCTAATGAGATATATGAAACCTGTATTTGAAACATTGAAAGATTAAAGCCTGTATAACGCCTCACAGAACGTAAAGGTACTAAGCGTTTCATAGTGTGCCTATGGACAGATAAATCATCGCACAGCTGCCCAGTTGAAATGCTCATATTTGTTCAGGATGAAAACGTGTTCATCGGCGCATCGGGAGATTTAAACTGTAACACCCTTAACGCACGGCCTCTGCTGTACATCACGCTCTTAAAACAGGGGAGCATGGAAATTGGCAGACTGTTTACCCGACAACATATATTAGTGATGTAACGAGCATTTCGCATTCGAATTCGCATGATTTAGGCCCAAGAATTGATGTGAATGTTTCGCGAATATTGAATTGCATTGATTCGCAAAAAAAAGGTTACCAAATCTATCTAATTGAAATCGAATTGCAGAACCAAGAACTTCAAAAAAACAACACTCGCGAATGTTGATAAGGAATGTTCGGATTCGCATTCGCGACTGTCAAATAATGTTATTCGTTACATCACTAACATATATTAAGAACAGATACAGGTATATTTTGTCATATTTACCTGGTAATGTGATTAAAGAGATTTCTTGCATTCCCGTCAGCATGTAAATGATTCTATTAGTGTATATATCGTGCACTCTGGTAACTAGTACGTCGAAACTGTTTATAGCAGCATTTGCTTTATCTATGAAGTCCTTCCAAGTTTCGCTGGTCCAGAAGACGGTGCGCAAGCCGGGGAGCAAGAGAGATGATAGACGGACAACTTGCGGCAGAAAGAGAGGTCGTACTTCTAACTTCACTCGACGAACGGTACTCAAGTAGTCTTCCAAAAGAAACTAAAATGAGACGAAGTCTATTCTGCAGTTTGGTTTCTTGTCACCACGACATGTTGTTAACGGCAGCGATAACAAATTACATGATATGCTGCTTACTCAATCAAATTCAAAGTCGTTGGTAGGTACTGTTTTCTATTTCCTACTTAATTAATCTTAAAGTTGTTAGAATGCTCTCAAAGTAAGATTTTTTTTTTATCTGATAGGAGTAACAAACGAGCATGCAGTCCACCTGATTGTAAGTTGTCACTGCCGCCCATGGACATCTGTAAGCTACTTCATATAGAACATGGATTCTATCTGAAGTCAATCACAGATGCGTTGCTACTCCCGAGGACTAGGATGGTCGCTTCTATCGAAACGCAAGAAATGCTTCACGGTATAAATAGGCGTGGCGGTGGTACTTCCCCGGCCGAACTACACTGGTTCTACTACCTGGTAAGTAAGACATCATTTTTAATTGGTAATAAGTAAACGTCATAAATTTGTAAACTTACTTGTAAGGAATCATTGACAAGTGTGAAGTAATTCTTTTTTGCATACAACGAGTGGCATACAATTGGCAAATCCACACCCATTTTGACGAGACAATCTGACTCCCGTATCAGTAGCCGAATAGTGTGGTCTAGATTAACTGATATACGCCCCGACTCGTCGATCTTAAGTAGGGTGTTATTGAGGGAGTCGTCTACGTCCCATAGCTGAAAAAAAAAACACGCTTTCTACACTCATAGCCCCACAGTAGGATTTTCTCCTGTGTCGTGGGTACCATGGACACACACAAGACGAATACACTAACACCCAGATCCAGGACAGGAATCTAAACTCATCATTCAGATACCTGTCTGGCCGGGAATCGAACCCGGGACCCATTGCGCGTCAGACCGGTTTGATAACCGCTGCGCCACGCGGGTCGGGATAGCTGAAAGGAAATTAATAAGCTTTTAGGCACTCATAAATTTGAATAGGCCCTAAGTTTCTCTTTTTAAATGATTTTATGAATGGTCGATGTTCTTAAATACTATATTTAGCTAATATATTTATAAACGAAGTAATTCTTAGAGTAAACTAAAAAGTAGGATTGCGTAAAAATCGATTATATAACACTTTTCAAATACATTACTTATTTATACGGTACCAATATTTCCACGCAATCTATCGGTTAAAGATTCAAATCGTAATACGTATATACCTACCTCATTAATTTTCAAACTTATGTAGGTTTTACAAATTAATCACTTAATTCAACATGCAACGAAACATCGTGCTGAAACTTAAATTGTTAAGATTCGTAAAGTCTGAAAAGTTTTTGAAAACAGAGGATAAACAACATCTCTTGAATGCAATTTATATATTTATTCATTCTATTTACAGTGTTGAGCTCGGATCTTCTCTCAGAATGAGAGAGTTTTACGCGATAATTTACCGGCTGGCCAAGTGCGAATTAGAAGAATTCACACACTTTCGAGGTTTACCTTTACCGTATAGCAGTGATAATCTAAGTATATCTATATCTATGTATATATTAATACGTGAAGTAAAAACTTGGGTTCCGCTATTAAGAAACTTGCCGCGGACGGAGGAGTATGAAATTTTGCACGCCCATAGTTTGTCTATAGAAGGAGCACGCAATGCTAATATTTTTTTCAAATAATGCATAAAACATACTTTAGTCAACTTTATGTCAACTAAAAAAACGCATTATAGGTGTTTGTGTCAAATGTACGGTACACTATCGTACACTTGACACAAACACCTTTAATAATATAATAAACGAAATAAACATTATGTCTTCTATGAAAACATGTAACGTCAAAGATGTCAGATGTATTTGTCCATATACCTACCCGTTATTGCTTTTAAATGCAGCTTAGTCAATTAGACCTTTTTTACCATTTGGGTGAATTAAAAATAACTCGAAAATTAATTTAACATAATTGAATTTGAGAAATATTCATTCTACTTTGGACAATGTCAAGTTTAGTTTTTAAATTGAACTACGGTCGAATTTCGACTGTTGCGATGGATGACTAGTTATTTTTAATGAGTTTATAATTTTTAGGAAAATCAGTAGTGCGTGCCTAGGATTCAAATGTCCACTCTCGATTGAGAGTTCGTATTTCAGCTTCTAAGCTATCACTGCGTTTTGCTATCACTAACGAAGCATGCAAAGCGAATAATCCTCACGTTCTGATTCATCCAAACAGCTCGCATGGTCTCCTCGTAGTTGTGTATGAGGGAGCGCGTGGCCGCATACTTGCGCTTCATGTCAGCAGCCGTGGGCAGCGACCGCAGCACAGGGTGCGCGCAGACACTCTCCACCGTCTCCGTCATATTGTGCATCAGGCACCGGGACCATTGGATGCGACCTGTGTTTTATGCTCGGTTATTCCTTTATAAAGTGCAACAGTTATCCACGAAATATGACTATTGACAATATTGCCGTGACGATCCATGCAAATGGATTGAAAAGAAATAAAATAAAATTAATGCAAGGTAGTCACATTTTTTTATTATATAAAAGCCTGTCCTATATGGGTAGGTACGGGTGTAAAAAAATATGTAGTCCCCCATTTTGTTGCGTCCGCCATTTTGGATTAACAACAATATTGATTATATATAATTGCATTGTCATCAGAAGTATACTTGTGTTCCCAATTTCAGCTCAATCGAACATTGAGAAGTGGATTAAATTATGGTTGAGAGATTTGACCTAAACACACATATCTACTTACCCACAAACATTGTAAGGGAAATAAAAGCTTTCAAAAAAGATAGCACTCGTGATTACCCGTTGCATATAGAAATGAAATGCCGCAATAATACCGCAAGGACTATCTTATGTGTTAATCTAGGACATAAATTAATTGTCTGCCATATTTTAACGAAATTCAATCGGAAGTTTTTACGTAAAAGGGTAACAAACAGAAGTATCAAACGAGCAGACCATCTGAGGGTTTACGGGTTGTCGTCAACCCATTACTGTCCCACTGCTGGGCACGTGTTTCTTCACCGCAAATTGGTGGACACCGATCGATAATACCAACTCCATATACGATAGATTTCTAAATTAATGTGCTCTTAAATAGAGCAGTATACATTTCATCTGCTTAAGCTACAGATTTAGATCATAAAATTACCTAAAAACATATTCAGAAAGATCGAAAATAAAACAATATCATTATGAACGTTGATGGCCACAAACATGACAAATCAAATTCATTTTGGCAAATAAAAAAAAACGAAGTGCTCAATGTTGTCTAAATCACTGATTCAAAATATTTAAGTAGAACTCAATTGAGTGTTATTTTGTTGTGTTACGAAACGTCAGCGTCATGCACCCTTCTGGCCGTGACCTTGATGCACCCTTTCTGTGCAACCCCAACCCTTTTGAACAAAGAAAAACCGACATGCGTAGTATTATAAGGATATTAAAAACAGGGCTGCCACTTTTGTAAATAAAATGGCGCAGTAGGATCGTCCTCAGACACAAGTAGTTTTTGGTCCAATTTAGGTCATGAAAAATAATAAAAAATAATCACTAGAATGGTTATTATTATTTCACTCATATTACTTATTGCTACGGCCCTGTTCATTAATTTCACCTAATTTACATATTTATTTATGAACTCCGAACAATACATGCCTGTGTTTAACATTTTATGTAACTATTAGTCCGACCAAAGGTCGATTTTTGGCCGAAGCCTTCAAAAGAATCTTCATTCGGCTGTCGCCGCAACCTTCGGCCAAAACCGAAATTCAAAAGGTTTTGAGAACATGCAAACAAGAGTCCTGGAAGTGATTACGATTACTTTACAACTTCTCAAAAATAACTATATATAAAACTATATATAAAAAAAACTGAACTCCGAACAATACTTAAGCCCATATGCCGGAGTGTAGCCGATTACCATTACAAGCGCGGTGGCGGACATTTGTTCTAGTTTGTTCCATTTCGACGCTTGATATGACACTAGTAATTTAAAAAAAAACTTTTGCGTCTGTCCGGTATTAAATAACGCTTCTCATATTTTTATAATAATTTGATTTTGTGCGATCATAAATACTGATTGAAATAATATTTCGACCTCAGATCTGAATCGATTACATAAATCAAAAGGCGGCTGTGGCGGCCACCATTCACCTTATTATCTTGGACTGCATGCTTTCAAGCACCTGTATATTTCAAAATAAAATATTAAAAGTATATTCACAAGAAAACTGTTATCAAATTACTCGCCTGCAACTGGCGAATAGTTCCTCGGCAACGGAGGGTCATCTTTCTGCCTTTTAAACATTTTCATGATCTTGTCAACTTCTTTCTCACAATACTTTAACACTCTTTCGTACTTTTCACTCAGTTTTGTTATTTGTATTTTCTGACTGACCTGAAAGGAATTTGTTGTATATTTCGAAATAGTTTTGGAAAGAGTACTAGCCAACCTTTTGTTTGTCGTCCGCCGCTGTCCACCGAATACCAAACTATAGCTACACGCATGCATTGGCGTATGTATTTATTTTACTGTTAAGCATGGTTCTGCATTCAGCTAAATTCGAGGCAAATGCACATAACATTTCGCTTGCATGAATAACCGCACAATTTTAAATAAAAACAATATATCTATTTTAAGTTAAAAAATCAGTTTTATCAATATACAGAATTAAAATTCAGTGTGCTCATTGTACTTTGGTAGCGTTTAAATTTATTTTAACTTATTTTTTTAAAGTTAAAAACAATAAGTACCTATTGTTTATTATATAGCTGGCTCTTCTGTAAAAATGGCGCATTTTTGAGTTACGTTATTATTGAATCCAAGCAGCGTAGACTGCGATCCAACCTACCTTCTCAAATCTAGTCAAGAACTTAATCCCCTGTGGGGTTTCCCACACGCTCGCGAAATTCACTTCAATAGTATTGCCGATGGATTCGCGCAATGCGTTCGTTTTTTCCTCAAAAGCCTGGTAGTCCTTGTCGAAATCATTGTTACGGTAATCCAAGTAGTCGTACTGACACGTAGTCACGGCTTTCTTCGCTTGTTCAAATGTGTGCATGGCGTCTTCAAGGTCTAAATATTGCCAGACAATTAATGACATTACATATGTAACATAATCAGATTCACGCCTACACCCAATGAAATGAAATAAAATGAAATGAAATGTCTTTATTTCGTATAGCTCTACGGGGGCACTTACAAATTTTCAGTTAAATTTTTTTTCTTACACTACCACCGCATAGGAATACGACCTCAACTGAGAAGATCCGGCAAGAAACTCAGCGGGTTTGGTTTTACAATCATTACAATCATGTTTTTTACATGGTAATGAATATAAGTATATCAATATTGATCTTATTAAATGCTCGGCTATATTTTTTCATTTCTTTTCATTTTGCATTTGCTCGACTACGTTCATATAGCTCTACAGCTGGATATTAGCCTTGACTAAAAAGAATGTCTGCCGCATCCAGCACAATAAACGAATGTTCTCCCAGGAAGACTGCTGGGTACGATAGAACCTTACTTACTCTCTACAGTATCCTCGGAAAAAAGACAGTGAAACACCATTCCCTGTCTAAATAATTTTAAACTAGATAAATACAGGGCTTAGTGGTGAACGCATCCACAAAGTCAGGAAATTTAATCTAACTTTATACACCAGACATTCAAATCTCTCCCTACAATTCTATTGTTCTAATACAAAGCGTAATTTCAGTTTAGTTCAAAAGTACCTACTAGTTCATGTACCTACTGTCAAATGCATTAGGTAGGAAATAGCACTGAGCGGTATATTACCTATATTAAGTTTCAGGCAACCACAGAACTAATTATTTGCGCGCTCTGGAGCCTTAAATTTGTAAAATTGTTAAACAGAACTGAATAATATTAAACTTCATAATGAAACTATGGTAGTTTTTTTGAAACTACCATAGTTATATTATGAATTAATGTTATATTTATGAGTAAACGGTAAGAATAACTGCAATAGATACAGTGTTTTTTTCGGAATATAAATAGAAAAGGCTTAAAGGGCTACTAAGGTTTACTCGTGATTTAAACAAAATATTAATGTAAACTTTTAATTGTTTTTATAAGATTGTAGTAATAACGAGGATGTAATCTACCAGATGGTAAGCTATCACAGATATGATAGATCTATGGATATTTGAAACCAACTTCATATAGCCCTGTACTTTAAGAAGTTGGTTTATGAACCCTGTGTATTTAAAATTCAATCACAGATACGTAGCTACTACGAGGTCTCGCCACGATCTTACTTAATAAAAAGTGGTATGAAGCTTCTAGCACGGTGATAAAAAATATTATTAACGTTTCATACCTTCGCCTAGAAGCAAACCCTCCATTCTCTTTTCAAACAAATGATTGTAGTCGTCCATCAAATCAAACATAGATATAATCTTATTCAGCCTCTTGCAAAAAGTATCAAATTTTCCGAACACATAATTTTCGGAGAAACTAAACTGCTCCGTGTTAGGTAAAAACTGTTGGTTTTTAACGAAAATATAAGTTTCCCTATAGGTTTTATTCAAGTTGATGCAATGTATAAGCTTGTCCCGAACAAGGTCTCGTTCTTGCGACCAAATGGTTTCTTTAAAACGACACGTCACATATTGCTTACATGTTTCAATCATTTGATTAGTGATCTGAAACAAAAATATTGTTAGGATACAAAACATTATCTACCGCAGGCGATCCCGGGAAAACGGCGGTATATGTGGTCCAATAACGTCGTAAAGACTAGACGGGGCGATGGGCCCAGCCTATCTGGGAGGAGCCCGATGGGGCAACGCGCTCAGAGGATTCCGGTTGCGGTCGGATTGAGTTCCCGGAGTCCTCTTTATAGCGCCGAGGACGGCCACCGGGGGGGTTTTAGTGTGGTAAAAATCCCACACAACCCTGCGTCGCTCCCACGGCGTCGGGTACCTTTTGAAGGTTTCCCCGTCGAGAACTAAAAAAAAAGGCTGCCGACCCATTTAGGAGTTTTTGTTAGCGAAATAAAGTACATTGATGAATAAAAAAGGTCGCCCAATTTGCTTTTCTTCAGCCCCCCTAATTTGGTGGGCCCTTAAGTTGTCTTTAGAAGTTTTTAAACAGAAATATACCAGTTATATACATATACAATACAAAAAAAAAATTGTCGCCCCCTAAAAAGTGCCGCCCGAGACCTATGGTACACAACGGGGCTGAAAGTCTTGCAGAAATATAAGTTAACCACATTAATTACAAGTGTTTTTATAATTGTTATAGTTATATAGGTGATAGACATGTAGATTTTAGGGTAAAAATAGTTATATACGATAATTGGTGTATCCAATACATATCCTGTACAGTATACCCGATTTACAACACAAATTTCATTGTTGTTACCAACCAACTCACCTTAACCATCAAAGAAGATATCCTCTCAGAAGTGTTGTAGTACTGCGAGACGCTATGGATCAAGCGTACTGTCTGCAACAGGCTCAGGATGGAGTCTTTAATCTTCACGGGGTCGTCGAGGTACAAGGAGTGGCAGCACTTCTCCATGGCTTGAATGAACTTGGCGTTATCCTTGGCCTCGTTATAGCAGAACGTGATCTTGTGGTCAGTGTCGCGCCACAGCTTGATCACTTTCGAATTGGCCAGTTGCAGACAGGTTAGGGTCAGCTGGACTTCATTGTCCTAGTGAAATAGTTATAAAGGCGTTGGTAAATCGGATCCAAAATTTAAAAAAATTGGAATTGTAAAAATAAGAAATCATCTTCCATAAACACGTAGTAGGTATAAGTACTATGACGTCATTGTAGATATTTTTTTCTTTACGAAACTGCTTTTAATAATTATCTACTAAATTTAAATGCACATGCAGGTAGCCTTTAAATTATACAGACTTTCGCGGGTCTTAATTCTGTTTTGTTCAAACAATCACCAAAAAACTAACCAACAATGAAGAGACATTATGCTCTAAAACATGCCAAACTCTCTACAACCGTGCTTTAATAAAATCCTTACAAATGTAAGTAAAGCAATCTCGCAATTACTAACTTGTAGATAGGACACAAGTTGGGAGAATTGAGCCCCTCGCTTTTTCCAGTACTCGAGTTCATCCTGTGGGCCACTGGAATCCACTTCACGCCGGAGTTGTTCGCTCTCGCTCAGAATCTAAACGAAAAAAGTGACATAAAAAAGTAGCTTCATGTGTCCTGTAATTTATGTCCATGTAATTTTGTTATTTAAATAAATCGTATAGAATTAGTTATGAAAAGTACTCATTAAAGGTTGTAATTGAAAACAGTAAATTTTTGCACAGTCATGGTGTACCAAATAAAAACTGAATTCGAGAGCAGAGAAACAATTATATATCGCTCCGATGGCCATAGCCATGATAGCAATAATTTAAAAGAAATGTATTTTCCAGACGTAGTGGTCTGGAGAAGTCATTGGAGAAAAGTTTGTACTCTTCCAAGTATCACATAAGGTAATACATTTACCGCCTATGTGCTACTTGGTATAACATTTCAACCTTAGAAAATCCGGCATACCTCCATAATTCTTTTTATCCACTCATTCACCCGTTCTTCTAGCATGGTTATCGTGTTAGCATTCTTCGTCATTTCTTTCAACTCGTTCGGATCCTGGACAGCGACCATGTGGGCTTGTCCGTCATCGAACAAGTTTACTTGATTGCAGACATCCTCACAGACTATGAACATAAATAGAAATCAGGAAAAAATACTAAGAAAAGTCCATAGAAGTACTAATTTAAAACCAAGATATTTTTCATATTGAAGATTCAAAGAAAAAAATACTTGGCGAGGTTTTCTAGTTCCAGTTTGGTAACGCAATCTTCGAAGTCGAGTCTTTCAGACCAGTCAAGTTTTAATGAGATTTTTTCTGCATTCGACTGGTAATATTCTTTTTATAAATTAAACTACTTTTACGAATGATGATTTTGTTTCTGTGGTAACTGGAGACAGGATTAAAATATTTACGTCATATACGTCCGCCAAAATGTAAGTTACATTTTAGCGGATATATTTGACGTCAATAATTCGGAAAATTCATAAAATAAGTAGTCTTTATGTTAAAAATTCTTAAAACCGTTCAACAGAGACAGTTGATTAATTGTAAATCCTTCTGAGTCCCGATAAATATTTTTTTATTGCACTAACATGCAGAAATCGTTTTGGTAAGATGTGTTATTAAAATCCTTTCAGAAGCTATATAAAAAACAAAATCTATAAACTTTGGTCAAGCAATTATCCTACCTTTTAACGCGCTACAAAACGACCTCAGGCCTGGCAGCAGTTGGTTCTTCACAATCGGGAACCTGGTTTCGTCTTCATCTCCATCGCTGCTGGGGTGTGCCAGGGCGCTCATGTACACATGTTCCATCACACGTTCTATAGCTGTCACTAGACCTACCTTACCTGCGTTTAGGATACCGCAGAAACTGAAATAATATTATTTTTTAAAAATGTATCATTGCATATTACTTTGAGGATATGCAGGTCAGTGACCACAAAAGTTCTTAATCTTTTCATCTGTTTCTACCACGACAATTCAATTGATCAGTAAACTCTATTTAACGAAATTAAAGTACCTAGTAGTGAACCGACATCTGGTATCAATCCTAAATAGGATTAATGTCTAGGAACTCAATATTATTTTTAATCTTAAAGAGATGTTGTTTAACTTCTAATAAGCAGAATATATTGTCGTGTAGGTATCTTCTAATAAGCAGAATATATTGTCATAATATTTTTTGTCAAATGTTTACTTTTAAATAAAAAGTTCTTATGTTAAATGGATCTACTTACAGGTCTTTATGGAAACCTTCTTCAGGCAATTGTTTGCTCACGTTAATTCTAAACATGTATATGCAAACACCCGTGAATCTAACGTCCCATCCATCGGATAGAAACAGTTTTTTCTTCAGAGTCACGAGAGGAGGTGGCTGCTTCCCCTGTCCCTGCTGCCGGGGCTTGGTTCCTTCGACTGGCGGTCGCTGTTCCACTTCCTCCACATCTTGGTAGTACCAGAGAAGCTTGTTCCGCATGTGTGGCAGGAATAGCTGATTGATGTCATCCAACTAGAAAACCAATATTGATAAGAATCTACTTGCATAAATTGTTTGAGTGAATGTTTTGGAGAAGTTCAATAGGCACTAACCATATTCCCTTCGAAGACATGGTCCATTATAGCATGCCGAGGAAGTCCAGTGCCATCTATCAGGAGTTGGAAGGTGAACTCCAACCGGGGGTCCATCTCCCCTCTCCTGGCTTTGCGCTCGCATTCTTCTCTTCTTTTCTAGAAAGATTTTTAATTTAGATTTAATAAATATTGGTTAAAAGTTTTTAAAACTGACTTTATTTTAATTTCAATTGGAGATTCCCGGCAAATGAACCTGAAGTATATCCATCACATCTTCTTCTTCTTCCTCCTCACTAGAACCAGGCCTTATTCCACATACGAACATGTTTTCTTTTATTTAATTAACACGACATTTACAATAAAAATATTTTGTTGAATTATATAAAAATATTTTGTTGAATTATATAAAAATATTTCAATTTCTTTAATTCCATACACCTCAGCTACTATAATCGTTTATATTTTTTGTCAACTAATTTCTGGATAATGTTCACGAATCCACCGGTCGTATGACAAGCCGAGGGTGCGGTCTACTTCGAACTATCCAGTGAGAACGCTTCATTCGAAACTATTGTAATATGTAAATTAAACGGACAAGTAAAAGGTGTCATTAAAAGGGATGGGGGTGGTACGGCGTCGAACTTGCTATACTAATATAGACGGAGACACGCAATGTCTTAGATTCGTCGCCTAGCTCTGCACGTGTTTAAAAGAGAATAAAATCTTACCTATATAGACAACCTTGGTGGCAAGTGGCAAGCTTCACAGCTATTCGTAACAGAAGAGTGAAGTTTATCACTTTTATTTTATCTAGCTTATAAATCACCTACCTTATTCCTTCGTGTAGAAATGTACCTATTTATAGCATTGTTTATAGTACCGATTGCGAACAATGAAATATGTCATGATGCCAATATTGGTGGCTTGGCTCCAAGGAAAATCGATCACAAACCTATTTGTCTATTCGATTGTTGTTTCTTATGGGTTATACATTGTTAGTAACTAGTACACGTTTAGATAAGAGATAAACCATATAGCGAAAATCCTATTTATATCTCCAAGCATTAAAAGAGTCAGGCACGCGCCGTGACAGATAAAATTGCCTTTTGTAAACAATTATTTTAATGTTTTTATATATATCGAAATACGACCCTTTAGATATGGCTGTGCCTATTGGTAATATTGTATATATAAATATAATTTTGTCTGTTTCTGATAAGTTTACTTAATGTTTTAATCTTTATTCATCAATGCCAGATTTAGTTAACGTCTTCTCAGGTAATGAACATCAGGTATATGTTATTGTCGTCAAATAGGTAATTTCATATGAATGTGTAGGTTTTGCATGCAATCCTTCATTTGAAAGTTCAAAACCACATTTCTCCGCAATATGTATAATATAATAATGTATTTATAGATAAATAATATTACTTAAAATACTTAATAAGACTTTGTATATCGACGCCATATCGATGATAGACACAATGTTATTTTGAAATGCAAGACGAACAATGCCGTTTTATTTTTGCTTTATATATAGAGAATAACAATTTAAATAACACAGTTTAGTGGTTACCAACTTACTCAACATAATAATCGTTTCGCGTGCAATATTATATTAAGACTTATTTTAGAACGTCATTATCTTTATTGATAGCTTTGCTGTTCCGTCGTTAGCAATATTCATAGTCGCAGGTGCATCGCTCCTGCACGAGCTTTCCTTGGAACTCAACGTAAACATTTGGTGAAATCGAATACAAAGAATTGAGGGTAAGTTTTATTTGTTGTATAGACGCTCATTGTTTTTTATTTATCTTTTTATAATAAGTACTGGCTTATTACCACGCCTTCGCGATTTATTTCCGCGCCCTCGCGATCTGTAGTTTTTACGTGAAAGAATAATAGATACCTACCTACACATATAAACTATTACATTTTAAAATCACAGGTAAAATATTTGAAGAAAAATTAAATTTCGCCAATTTCTAAAAAAAATTCAAGCAAAATTTTTATCCTCCTAATGAATTATGGATTGATATTCCGAAAATGGTAAAATAGATTGTCCATTATATACAACCAAAAAGCCAAATGCTAAGTTTCATTACGTCAGCTATATATATACAGTCACCCATAGAACTTATAGAACCCGCGACTGCGTTCGCGCGAAAAAGAATTTATCCATTAGACTTTTATAATCTACTGCTGGTCCTCCCTGCGTTTTGTCAACATACATCAATATATTGAACCTCAAAGCCAAATACTAAGTTTGTACTTGCTTATAATTTGACGTATTCCTAAAAATACTTTAAACGTGGAAAAGATTTTCCTTTACCTGTTTAAAATCCGACAAGTTTCATTAAGTTAAGCATCAAAATTGCTGGTCATTTATACACACATACCCCCCCCCCCTCTATTTTTATCATAGTAGTTCGCTGTGCGTTCATTAGTTTTAAGATGTTAATTAGATTTAGTTTTCAAACATGTATCATTGAAGAAATGTAATTTAACTTAAGAGCATTAAGAAGTATCGGTATCAACTTCGATGCGCAAATCTCTAAAATAATTTTCTATTCCGTTAGGTGATTACTTTTAATAAAATACGAAACACGTCCTCGATCAATTCTGTTAAAGTACGTGTATGATTCTAAGCAGATTGGACCAAGAAATTATTTTGTCTCAAACAAACTTGGCCCCCGTTTTTCACCCAATTAGGGGGGCGAAATTTCAAATTTCCTGTCTTATTGCTCACCTCCACTATAAAAAGAAACATTACAAAGTGTTCAGTCTATAATCACGGTAGTTAAGTCAGTATTCCCGTATTATATAGATTAATGTTATAACATAAAATATACCTACTGTTATCTACTATTCCTTGATAAATTAATATGCAAGAATAGGTACTTACGAAGTTACTTATAACCCGTCCAACCATGGTGAGATCCATTTTTGGTAAATACGTTGTTATAACTTCAATAATAATAATTTGATTAAATAGAGATTAGTAAATTTAAAATTTCAACTGTTAGCCACGTAAGAAAAAGTTATAGTATAAATCACAACTTAAAAGTGGTTTGGTTTCCCTTCCATTGTTAGAAAAATAAACAAAAACAATTAATTAACAAATAAACCGTTAAGTTCTTTCACGGAGGAAGACGGACTGTATGTGACTGAGAATGGTATACGATACCATTAAAACCTTTCGTGTGTCTATTTATGCTTTAAAAGAACGGGTACCATCGTTGAATGCGTGCGAAAGAAATCACCAGACTAACTTCAAAGGAACGCGAGCGAAATTTATTCCAATTTTTATGCTCACATGCCGAAAGATAACATCTTTCGTGTCTTCAGTAGATATAGTGACATTTATCACGAATACCGTAAAAACTTTTGCGAAAACAGAAATATTGGCGGACGAAACTCCCTTCCCATGTATACACGGGACCTGGCAGTGTCACCTTATGTTTATACGTATTATACGCATAACAATATCTATAATTAAAAAATATTGGTGAATGATATATTTTAAAATATCCTATTGAATAACCACCATACTGGCTTCCGTCTCTGACGTTGATAGTTTAAAAACGCATAATTTTTTTCGAAATTATGTGTGCATTTCAACGCTTAAGTACTTAATCAAGAAACACTTCGTGGTTAGATCATACGACCTTAAAACTTCTCTATAACATAATTAAAGAAGTTTGAACACTACCAACCTGGGCTTAGTTGGAATTGGAATAGGTACTGAGAATTAAGTACAGTTGATTTCGACTGTACAGCAAATAGTCGTATTCGTGAATTTCGAGTTCAAACCATAATAATGCCTAAATATAGGATATTAATTTCAATAATCATAAATATGAAATTAAATGTCACGTGCTTTAACGGTAAAAAATATAATGACACGCGGTGGACTCATGGAAGAGAATATTAATCCATCAGCCTTTTGAGGTCCACTGCTGGACGAAGGCCTGGCCCTAAATGGCACCACTCCAACTGGTCTTGTGCCCTCGGAGTATTCCGAGAATTTTTGCTTATGCCTAAACGTGGTCACCATTCGGGAACCTTTTGTCTCCATCGGTTATCGGTTATCCTTCGAGCGATATGGCCACTTAATTACTATTATCGTATGTTATGCATGACGTAGTTATCTGTGTTTGACATCATTGCTTAGGAACTTTTATAAAATTAAAAAAATATCTTTAAGGGTAGCTTCACAAGTGCTCTTCTTACCCGATTTTCTTTATATAATTAATATAAAATATGTACTAGTCCAAATTTGAATTTTGAAAATGTTAACTCAACTATTTTTTTTTTTTCATTGAATGCATCTGAAGTAAAACTGACAAAATTGCAAAGGTTAATTGGTCATAAATGTACATAGTGATAAGTGTATGTAAAGTAACAAGAACTATTAACTTACAGATTGTAAATTTCCCTAGTGTTTAGATTCCGAAAACTAATTAAAATAGGTATATGTATGAATGCATATGCAGTACTTAATGTTTTATGTGGCTGCTCATTTTTGGCTGAATTATTTGTACTAAGTTGAGATTATTTTATTACATTTTAAAAGCGTGTAACTAGCTGCTATGACATGAAAGAGTACGTTTAATAAAAATTATATAAGGTTATGGTTACGTTGCTACACCTGAATCCTGTTGGGACGCTTCGCATAAATTCTTCCTCGCAATATCCCTCGAACTATATACATCTGCCCTCAACATTGGTTTTAGAAAAGGCAAGATGATGCCTCTGGAAGTATAATTTTTTCTGAGGTCCCCAGCTAGAAATGGACCGTCCCTATTGGGTGTGTCTTTACCTAAGTGGTTATAAATAGTATATAAATAAGCTCTATCAGCAATCAACTCTTCCAAGTATAAAAAAAAACTTATACAACTTTTTTTAATGGTAGCACGAAACTTTTCTCGTAATTAGTGTATGATAATATTATGATGCGGTATCTACAAGTACTTTTTTAAATTTTAATTGTTTCTATGCGGTGCATGTATTACCTGAACCACGACGGAGTCAACCATTTTGCCTATTTTTTCAGCGTCAAATATTTCTACACAATTCCACCACAGGTCACGAGCGATTCGGTTTCCGTGTTGAGACACATGTCGGGCAGCTTACAATAATATTTTTTGACTGACTGCTAAGTTGATTCGTGTTTTTTCTACGTCAAAGCATACTCGATTCGAGCCGCTCATAAAAGAAAGGTAGGTATAATTTGCATCGCTTGTCGAGATTACCTTCTTTACGGTTGCGTGAAGGGTAATGAGGCGATTTTTATGGAAACGTTGAATAAGCAAACGTTTAAACCGACAGATTGTTTCCATTTAAACTTCGACAGTTAACTATTGAGGGGCGTGATAATGATACGTTGGCGAAATGAAAGAAACGCACGTAAAAATAAATTAACTAACTTAAAAACTTTTATATCACGCGAAATACCATTTTACTTATGTATACGATATAAAAATAATACATTTGACCAGAATTTACCTGCAGTTACTAAGAATTACATTATAATTATTCCTTTAATACAATAGATACACGCTATGTTAAATACGAGTAGGTATGAAATTTATTGCTATATAAAACTATAAGTCATATTTACCTCTGAGATATCTTCTTCCTCCTCCACATAATCATATTTAACGAAAGCGTATCGCAATTGATTCTCAAATAGCTCACGGGCGTCTGTTTTCTCCTGTTCACTTAATTTTGACATTATTTTGTTACTCACGACACTTTTCAACACTGATTTTTGTGATCATCATGTATTCCCCATTTTCGGACTCAGAAACTGTTGTTTTTTACTTATGTGGTTGTTTTTAAACACAAATTAAATAAGTGCAACGTACACTTTTAAGTTGATCGGTGGAAAGTGTTCAAATATCGATAAAACAACTGAGGTGTTTACACCCTGGGGTGGCGCGAACAAGCTTTGAAACTTATATTGTCGTATGTTCCTATGATGCTTTTGAAATTTCATCAACGGCCGCTCATAAAAGCGTAATATGATTAAAATCGATTTCTTTTCGTTGGAAATAATAATTTGTTACTTAGCGTTGTTCCAAGGTAATTTCCATATTATAGAACATAACTAAGTCACACACGCCTATACCTACACATATTATAGAACTTATCTATGTCACACACGCCTGTACATCGGATTTCCTTTGGATTTTTCCTCGAACGACTGCAAACTACCGCAATCCGTGGAACAATAACACACGAGTCATATATGTGAATATCAAGATTTCCACGAAAATTCATGTCTAGCTTTAAGTCTTATACCTACCTGGTAGCTGTCGTCAAAACTACAGTTTGATGCTGATTTTTATTGCCCACGATTCCAATAAAGACAGCCGCTTACGCAACTTTTGCTTTTTTAAACCTTTTATTAAACTTGCAATGTTTGTGGGTAAGTATGTAAGAATGTGTGTTTAGGTCAAATTTTGCAACCCTAAAAAACCCACTTCTCAGTTCCGATTGTGCTCAAACTTGGATACAACTATAGTCCTGATGACAATGCAATTATATATAGTCCATATTGCTATTAATTGATAGGTATATATATATATATATATATATATATATATATATATATATATATATATATATATATATATAACCGAAAGGTGTGGTTGCCGGCACACTTTTATATGAAGCGACCATCTTAGTCCTCGGGAGTAGCGACGCATCTGCGATTGACTTTAGATAAGACCCCATGTTCTGTATGAAGTTGCTTACAGATGTCCATGGGCGGCAGTGACCACTTACTATCAGATGAACTGCATGCTCGTGGGCTGGCGTGAGCGACTCAAGAAGCCATGTAACGTACGCCAACGGGTGGTCGACGCTATCCTATCCAACTTCTGCGAGTGGATGAAAAGCAACGGTCGAGTGACCTATCGCCTGACTCAGATGCTGACATGGGTGTTTCGGTCAGTATCTGAACAAGATATTGAGACAGGTGACGGCTCTCTGTCACCATTGCGGGCACGACGAGGATTCCGCACAGCACACGCTCGAGGACTGCCCAGCTTGAGACTCTCAGCGGCGGATCCTCGTCCAAAAAGTTGGAGCGGACCTTTCTCCGGCTGTCGTTGCGGCGAGAGGCCTGGAACGGCATGATCACCTTCAGTGAGGATGTCATGTCAACGAAGTAAGACCCTGAAAGAGTCTCGGAGAAGGAGTCGCCGCAGCCGCCAATAACGGCGCCGCGTCCCTATAGTTCTGGGATCAGAATAGGGCTACGGTATCCCCTGCCTGTCGTAAGACGTGACTAAAAGGGACTTCAGGGATTGCGGGCGGCTAGAGTGGGAGCTCAAACCGTTCCATCAGACCACCCAGGAAAAAACGGCGGTATGCGTGGTCGCATACCGTCGTAAAGACCAGACGGAGCGGTAGGCCCAGCCAGTTGCATTCCTTTGGAGATCCCGGAGTCCTCTTTGTAGCGCTGAGAACAGCCAAAGGGGGAGTTTTAGTGTGGTAACAATCCCACATGACCCTGCGTCGCTCCTACGGTGTCGGGTACATTTTGAAGGTTTCCCCCTCGAGAACAAAAAAAAATAAGGTGCTGGGAAAACTAAAAAAAAAGATTTGTAGTATTTAAACCCATAATTTTGTTGCATGGTACAATTTTCTATCATTTAAAAGCTTGTTAATAATGTAACGATATGTAGAGTGTTGCTGCGGAGTTAGTAGGTCCGGTCGTCGACTTCAGAAATGTCGTCGACCCATTCTTAATGTTGTCCCACTACTTGGCACGGGTCTCCTCTAAAATCTGTCTGGTGTCTGGTGCAATAATATAAGATGTTAAGCTATTGCATAGCTTTTATCGCGGGTTTTGAGCGAGGCGACCGAATCAAGAAATTCCGTAACGAAATAAACCTAACACCCCCTCCCCCCACTCCACCTACCATGTAGCGCGGCCGAGCGTTCGCTTAACGTGTACCTATTGTATGTATGGTACGATAGTACGAAGCTCGCACGGATCGGGATGAGCTGCTCGGAAATCGGACGAATATGTAAGCAGCTGTTTGCGAGAAAGTATATAGTATTACAGAAAAAACTCGAAATAATATCAAAGTAAAATAATACTGCATTTATAAATAATTTTAATTGCATAAGTTGATAAAAAACGCTATTCAATAGCTTTATTGCGGCAGTCCCCGAGTGCCGCACTTTTTTTACCAAATGAACTCATTCGACTCCTACATGGAAATACGTTTAAAACTCTAACTATAGTTTTAGTTTTTAGTTTTAGTTTTCATAAAGGTGGATTTATATTTGTCTGATGTCTCGCGACGTGACGCGTCAGAAGGGTATCGGTTTTACACATTTAGTCATTTAAAAAATAGCGAGTGCATGAGTTAAAGGCTAGCCGATGCAAGCACTACATAATTATGTGCTTCATTCTTCATTATCGCTTCGTCTATATTATAAGTCTAACAATACTTATAATATGAACGAAATCGATATCACTTGATTTCTCCGACTTGTGTCTACAACGCGCTAAGGTAGCGTTACCAAATTGTTTCACACGACCCACGAAAATGAAATACCGGGTTACAGCACAGTCTGTGTTGCCCCCGGCGGGACCCCCAGGCCGCAGTACAAATATGGAACAGTATGGAAACTAAGCCTTGTTCATAAAATAATTACCTACACTGTATTGAAGCAATAGGTTTGTCTCTATATATTTTTTCGTAATATAGTGTTATTATATAGGTACTTATTTTAGCATTTGTTTTCATGTAGTCATCAGTCAATCGAATTTTAATATTTACGCAGTTTACAAATCATAAATAGGTAACCTCACAGCTTCGGATTTCAATCTCAGTATGATGATAATTATTATGATACTTAGTTTGAAATACGGGAAACAGTTCAATATTGATGCTTGGAGATGTTTGGAAATGCGTGTGATATATAGTAATTAAAAAAACCATTTCATAAAAAATGCTTTATTCTTCATAAATTGTAAATTATTCACTGATAATACATTCTTCTTCCACGACACGTCCGGAGATCTTTATTATTCAATTACATAGTGTAAAAAATACCTTAACCCATTAGCGGCCTCGTCAATGCGTACCTATGTTTGTGTAAGTCTGCCGTTTTCGAATGCTTGCAGGCAATTTCCATACTGTTCCTAATATTTGTGCTGTGCCCAGGCGTCCAAGGAAGACGTCGAAGGGATCTTCCTTGGACGACGGGACTTGGTGTGACAAAATAAAAAGGGTTCTACAATTCATAAGCGTGAATCCACGATAAATTATCTACTTTCGATAGAAAAACCTAAACAGCTGCCTTGATTTCCGATATCAAGCAGTAAGCAGATCTAATCTTCACATTTTTTGTAGAGTTTTAGGAATACAGTGGAAGTATAGTTGCAGACTTCAGGAAACGTCTTATCTGTACAGATTCTAATGTAACTCTGTTTTTATTAAAACTGATTGTTAAGAGATCGAAAATTAAGCAAGCTAGATGCGACGTCATCGTCATCTATTTCAGCCTTATAACACCAATGTTTAACGTTGCTGCTAGGGCAAGTACGGATGCACCCTGTAGTTCCGGGACCAGAATAGGGCTACGGCATCCCCTGCCTGTCGTAAGAGGCGACTAAAAGGGGCTTCCGGGGTTGCGAGCGGTTAGAGTGGGAGCTCGAACCGTTCAGTCAGGTGATCCCGGGAAGGACGGCGGTATGTGTGGTCGCATACCGTCGTAAAGACTAGACAGAGCGGTGGGCCCAGCCGCTCATCTGGGAGAAGCCCGATGGGGCAACGCGCTCGGAGGATACCGGTTGAAGTCGTTTCGAGATCCCGGAGTCCTCCTTTTTAGCACCGAGAACGGCCACCAGTGGGGTTTTAGTGCGGTAAAAATCCCACATAACCCTGCGTCGCTCCCACGGCGTCGGGTACCTTTTTAAGGTTTCCCCCTCGACAACAACAAAAAAGGGCATATATTTACGCATATGGATAAAATGACAGGGTGTTTTGATTTTTAATCATATTTATTTATTTATAGCAATTATCGTCAGCCTCTTCGGCTTTAATTTATCTTATGTTCATTGATTATCAGTAAACATAATTTTAATTAGTTTGGAATAAGTATAATAAAAATATAATAAGAAAAAATGTAATCAATCACTAAAACCGTTTTGTCCATATAGGTACCACTGACAAAATGACATACCAAGTACCTAAGGGCATAATTTAATATAATTATTATTTTATATTTAATTAAGTATAAGTTTAATACAATAACTAAATAATAACGAACTAAAATTTTAAGAACACAATTCATAAGTAGAACCGGATCGCCTTTGTTCTATATCATATGTAGTTGAAAACGTTTTAATGATCTTGCAAACACATCTTTGTTTGCCCACCCGAATTTTTGTGCTAGTCCAAGGGTGTCGGTGAGGGCTTTAGCAACTAGTGCATAATTAGGTATCAAGTTTTTCTTAGGAAATATAATAAAACTATTAAGCCATTCTAGTCCAGCACGATTCTTTTTCTTGTTGAAAGGGTGATCGAAATCATTTTTGGGCCAGTTCAAAGGCTTGGAGTGACATACGCTCCCATCCAAAAAATCGTGTTTTTAAAAGCTTTATGTGTTCTACTAACTTCTGCTTAATTTCAGTTGAAAACAGTTCAGTTAATCGTCCTAATCCGTTAGAGTTAGATTCTAAGGTTAAGTTCCTATCGAGTGCATGTCTTCTAAGCGTTGTCTGAGGAATACAAAACGGATTTGTGGTCAATTCCCATCTCATTTTTATTTTTGTTTTCGTGCATAAGTCATAGATTCTTGGCTCCACGACTGCCGATTTGTTTTCTTTCATAGTTCATGGCATACCATTTAAACACAATGAAAATTGTTATTCAATAGAACCTTTACGTACAAAATGACAAACTTACCATGTCATTTTGTCCCTTGTGCATGTATGTTATTTTGTCCCTATGTAAACCAAAACTAATAAAATCGTAGATCCATTAAACCACTATTAATTGCAATAAATTTAGCTGAACTCAATATACGTATAATTTTATATATATAAAATTATATGAACCATCACAATTTTACAATATATTTTAATAATGTAACTATCTGTGGCCGACCTCTGGTAGGACTGTAACCCTATCTTGAAAACAGATGTCTATGGGCGTTGGTGGCCACTTATCATCAGATAGTCTGCATGCTTCTTTAGTAGATAATTTAATATAAATAAAATTGAAAATCTTCTATATGTTGTTTGAGCCTGGATCGGTTCTAGACTAGTTTCAGAGGAACGAAATCCATTAGGTACTGACGCTCTCCTTGTTAGCTCCTCATAAATTTACACTGAATCCAGCAGCGCGTGACAGCACCTAAGATCATGACAATATATTTGTGTAACTTTTATGTCTTTTTAGGAGGTTGGGTAATGTGGGCCTCTCTCTAAAACGATCCAGCACATGTAGAAGGGAATCTTAAAAAATAACTAATAGGTACCTACCTAGTGCAAATTTGGGTTGCTCTCGAGATTAATATTAAGCTGGCTTTATTCAAGTTGACCTCATTTAAAGGGGCCGTTCAAGTATTATGGTAGCCACACACGATACACTATACTTGGGCAAGTCTGGACTTGCCCAAGTATAGTGTATCGTGTGTTGGAAGAATATTGCGCAAGTTGTTCACTTGCACAAGTTCTTTAAAAAATTCCAAATTTCAATTCTCAACTTATGCAAATTTGCATTTGCGCAAGTTTACATGTACGTGTGTGGGAGCGCGCGCAAGTTCAGTACTGTCTTTGGGTACAAATTTCAATTCATTCAACAAACTGATGTACGAATAATGCTTTCTTTTTCTTAACCAGTCTTTAGTCCATATTGTTCGATTTCTCTTGTGAGTTTTCAGTTTTTTCGTAGCTAAAATAAAGTCAACTAATGCCACTGCATCATCCATACCACAAAACAACACAACCAGGTAGCTCACTTTCAAAAAATGATATTGTTTTAATTGGAGCAGATACGCACGCTTGTACGAATATCATTGAAATGATATTTGTGCAAGCATACTTGAGTCATTTATGGTCATCTCCGAAATACGAGAATTTGTACAAGTCCAAGCTTGCGCAAGTATACTGTATCGTGTGTGGCTACCATTACGTAACATTTATTACAACAAATTGACCCCCGTCCAGTTTATCGACCATCTTAGTCCTCAGAAGTAGCAAATCATTTGTGATAGGATCAGATAGAATCTATGTTCTGTATGAAGTTGCTTACAGATTTCTATGGGCGGCAGTGACCACTTCACATCAGGTGGACTGCACACTTTTACTACTACAATTATACAACAAAAAAGCAAAGATCCCCATCGTATAGAACTTACGTAATACTTGAAGGTCCCGAAGGACAAAGTAAGTTAATACTTTATTATTATTATAAAATTTTGATGAATCCACACACGATAGATACAGTTTGATAGCACTGTCCACAATTAACCTTCCATCCATCAGTCTTTTAAGGTCCTCTGCTGGATATAGGCCTCTGCTAAATGGAGCCACTGCAACCGGTGCTGTGCCGTATGAACCCAACGGTTTTTCCGCTGTCTTCTTCAAGTCTACCTAGCGACCTGTGCTCCTAAACATAGTCGCGAGGACCTTTCTTTCCCATCAGTTATCGGCCTTACGAGTTACGAGCAATGTGGCTGGCCCATTGACACTTCAGCTAATTTTGAGAGCTATGTCGATAAGCTTCGTTCGTCTACGAATTTCATAGATGCGAATCATGTTTCGTAGCAAAATTGCGAGCATAAAACCCTCCATAGCACGCTGAGCAACTCATAGCCTTCAAATGAGGCCTACAGTTCATCACTAGTAACACATATTGTTCGAATAATTTCGACTTCAGGTGAGATATCGTGCATTCAACTTTAGAATAAACATAGTAGGATATTTTTACTGGACACGAAAAACTCTTATTGAGATTGTTCGGCGACGACACGATTGTCCTAATACCGCAAACTAAAATTGCCGCCTTGTCTGGTGTCATAAACACCCATAAACGACGGCAACCACCTCCTATTACGTAAAACGTCTGGCTTATTAGTAGAAACATTTAAATATAAAAGAGAAACAATATTTGCATTATACTTTTCTATATAGGTACCTATGCCTGTGATGTAATTGCCAATCCCTTATTTTGTCAAGTAACAACAAGCAGCCAATGTCAAGTAACGATAACCCTGATGTCTTATTTATGGGGTACTTAACATTAAATATGCTAATAACCATAATTTACCTATTGATTCTGAAGCATTACTTAAATATGTATTTACATATTGCTTGTATTCCATACGGTTTAGGTATTCACTTACCCGACTGATCTCTTCTTCCGTCAGCTGGTTGGTCGATAAGCTGTTTTTGTCATTCATCACTGCGGTTAATTGCTATCCTCAGTTCATGAAGTTAGACGTCACGACACGATAAAACTTTGGCTAATTAAATAAGTCTCATTAATTATGGGTAAACGCAAACGCAGCTGAAAAAAGTCGCCCGATGTCAGGCGGTGGTAAAAAACAACTGGTACACATAACGAGAAGGTTTTCAAAGGTTTATTAAAAGAAGGAGAAAGTAAAGGCAAATTAGAGTAATATGGTTTATTAATGTGAAAAGTAATTTTGTTTGGATGCGGGCGTCCCGTGCGGCGGTGGCGTGCGGTCACGCGGGCCGGCGCCGTCGCCGCCTGGCACTCGCGACATTACATTCTGCTTATTCTGAACATGGTTACGTCTATTGACCTATGACAAAAGCAAACCTTACTTCTAATTTACAAATGTAATGTAACGCTTCATTACACTCGTATTTCGCGCAGAATAGGTAGGTAACAAATGACTGTTAGATTAAATGATACATACATACCTACATGAAAATAAAAACTTGTAGCCGAAAGTCACGTAGAAAGGTCGAAAGCGTATCCACATATAGTTTAAATTTAATATTGCGTTGTTTTAATTGTACTTTGGTGATCCGTGATTCATCAACTCGTGGTATAACAACCTGGTTTGTGCACATATGAAGTCGGTGGTTTGTACAGGTTTGAAGGAGATACATTGATAGGTATTAAGCGTCCATTGTCCCTGCAGTTCCGGGAACAAAATAGGGTAACGGTATCCCCTGCCTTTCGTAAGAAGAGACTCATAGGAACCTCCAGGGTTGCGGGCGGCAAGAGTGGGAGCTCAAACCGTCCAGTCAAGCGACTCCAAGAACTGCATCTGAATGGGTTAATATCAAAATGAAGAGCAGTGATGGCCTAATGGTTGAAACTTGTCCTCTTGATCAGGCGTTCGAGGTTCAAACCCAGGCACGCACCACTGATTTATGTGCGTATTAGAAATTAAATATCACTTTCGGTGAAGGAAAACATCGCGAGGAAACCTACACACCCCAGTATTTAAAAAAAAGTTCTTAGGGGTGTGTGAAGTCCACCAATTCGCACTTGGCCAGCGTGGTGGACTACGGCCTAAACTCTCTTATTCTGAGAGAAGATCCGTGCCCAACAGTGGCGGACAATTAACAAAATAGCTAAAAAAACATTTCTTTACACTCAAACGTTTTGTTCAAATACGTTTGGGTGTAAAGAAATGTAATACCCTGTCTTTAGCGTTCAGAAAAGGTCATTTTTGTGATCTGAAGTGTCTTCGTATAGATTTTCATACCTTAAATAAAATATATATTTTTTATGGAGAGGGAATATGAAATGAAAAACAATTTTTTCACGAGTATTTTATTCGGCGAAATCCGTTACGATAGGATTTCGGAGAGATAGTTACATACATTAAAAAGATAGATATCAAAGATAGTTATTATCAATATGTTATAACATTAATCCATATCTTCAAACATATATTCCTACTAAAGTTACGCTGATTTCCAGAAAATCCGCTTAAATTTATGATACTGATACATAATTGCAAAATAAATCACATAATACTTTCTTATATACACTTATTTACGGTAACTAGTGGTCTTTTACTTACTTTAACATAACTGTTATTTAATTACTGTATACAAATTATACTTACATAAATTAAAATAATATAGTTATTTAGGTAAAATTACAATTTCGTCCATGTCAATCGTTTACCTAATCAATATTTACCCTTCGTATAAGATACCTTACCAGTTTTAGAACCCGGTCAAGGTCTGATTTGGGCCGTAATTCATCAATTATGCAATATGCAAATGTACTTACAAAAGTTTATTAAATAAACCACCAATATCATTAAAAATTTCAGCAGGTATGGTTTTCCAGATAAATGTTACATTTACAGTTATATACGACTACTAACACATACGCAATTAAAGATCATTTTCACTTCATTTTCTTACAAAGTTAGATTGTGCGGATCAACTGTAACTAACATTAAAAATAAATTGCAGAAAAGCACCACGCAGAATAACATCTTACAAAAAGGGATATGAAGCAAGCAATTCAAGTTTTTTAACAAACATGAATAATTTGTAAATCGCTCACTACATCTAAACTAAAATCCATACATTTAAGCACATATAAATACGGAGCGTTCATATAAATCTAAATCATACTTACATATGTTTAGTACAGGGCTCGGCAACCTTTTGAATCGGAAGAGTCAAAAAAGAGAATTTACATAATTTGTAAGTTTTTAACAAGCCACAATTTTTTTGGGAACAATAAATATAATGCTTAATTTTTTTTCAAAGTATCTTATTCTTTTTTATTACTTGCAACCCTTGTACTACAATAACAAACAATCAAATAAACGTATTCAATGGGTGCGATAGCTCTGCATGATTATTTAACGGTTTTTAAACGTTTATATTTATAAATTAAGTAAAGTTTCCACCAAGTTGTCCACCAATTCGCACTTGGCCAGCGCGCTGGACTATGGCCTAAAACTCTCTCATTCTGAGGGAAGACCCGTGCCCAGCAGTGGGATAATAATGGGTTGACAAGAAGTAAAGTTTGCGGAAATAAAGAGCCACTGCTTCACATCCAAAAAGCCGCACGTGGCTCGCGAGCCGCAGGTTGCCGGGTTAGTATGAAAGATTAAATGGGCATCGTTTTCAAGCACAAAGCTCCTTACATAATCTCTTTTATATGGGATCGTTATATCAATTTACGAAATATTAAAAACTTGAGCAAAAAAATATGCTTATTTGATTCATGCGTATTTTATCTTATTCTATTATAACATATTCTATAGTTACTGACAAAAATATAAAGGGATATTTCATCTTGTATCAATCTAGATGTAAACTGTTGTTACAAATAAATAATTATTTAAGCAATTTTAAAACAGAAACTTAATTTGGTAATGTTTCATAAGTATTATTATTTAAAAAAAAAGTAAAAAATCCATAAAAAATGACACTAAGCGCCAACGTTAATGTCGATTTTAAATTTATATGTACATTAAAACCACATTATTAAATCCGGACTTAAGAAAAATGCTCAGTGTTATAAGATATTTCAAATACATAGATAACTAACTTCTGAAACTACACAGAGTTCGTATAATTAAATCTGAACATCGAGGTTGAACAAGCTTTAAGAATTGCTTCAGAAACAGTTCAATACATCACAAGAAATATAATATATAATTTAACAGCAGCATTCAATAGTCACATCATAGTGAATCTCTGTAATTTCGAGTGCTGCTACAATATTACAGAATACAAGGCTTAGCGCACATACATATTGCTATATCGATCCAACAGTTTAGTCTACGTTAATGCGCACACAGTCAATTCAGTCGTTAACGATTTATGAATTAACTTTCAAATTTCACTGACCAGCCGTCGTTAAATAATTTCTGATTGTTTAATCTATGCAACATAGATAGTTGTGCTACTATATATCAAAACGCGACTGAGACGTTTTAATTTTATTTTTAGTGAAGCAACTATCTACATAATTGTGTGCGGATCTACGTACGTAGGCCATATGCCTCAACTTAAACTAAAAAGTTGTTTAATCTTGAGTTGTACGTATGGTCTAGGCCTTATTCTCATCTTGTTACTGATCACTTATGAATGTGTCTTGTTCGAAGGAGGCCAGCCTAATATGAGTCAGCTGATATTATAAAAAACACTATCTATCAGTGTTTGGTCAAATAATTGACGTAACTGTACAGGGAGTAGAAACATTGGCCGAGGAGACTAAAACCATCGTCTTGTTACAAAATTCTGATGAGAAAAATCTATTTTTTATACGTACACTATGTCTCTTATGAAGTAAATTTTATATAAAGATTAATTTGTCAATTTTATGCGGAAACTAATATATTTTAACTTGACTGTCAAGAGGGTGATTTTGTAATGTTTCTATGTATGCCAAGTTATTTGGAACGTTCTATTTAAGGCCTGATGTATTTTAATTTGAGGTATCAATGAATTTAATTTGTTTGCAAGAGTGACACGGCTAAGGGACATTAAAATTTAAAAATACAAACATTTTTTGGCGTGGCATATAGGACTTATTTACAGTCGGGTTTCTCGTATTTACAAATAGAATTACAAATAGACTACTTGTTAACTTAGATCATAATATTAAAAAAATGTCTAATAACATGTAAAACTTAGAAAATTATGGGGACGACGGTTTATGTCTCCATCTTCGAACTTTTTTATTATACACAATTTATACACTACCTTACTACCATTGCTTTTCACCCCTCACCTTGGCCCCTCTCAACTCTTCACCCTTCAATTAATTGTATGCAGAATTGTTATAACATTTTCAAATGGTATCTCTCCACAAATGATGTGCATATGACTTTAAATATTCTGCTAACAATCATTTGAATGTGATCACGTTTTCTCCTACATTAGTCAGTATAGAATAACTAATATACATTACATTTATTCACCGCTTCACCCCGCTTGCCTCTAATTCTTTTGTCAGTTTTTCATGCTAGTGATATGCGAGCCTATTCATTGACCGATAGACAGCACGAAACATTGCCTTTGCGATGGCAGTTATCAAAATTTGTTTCAAAAATTGTCTTGCATCTAGTCAATTACATTAGCATTTCTTTGTTGCTCGATTATAGCTAGCAAAAATGACTGTTAAACTTCCTGAATTGCACAACAAAGCCAAACAGACGTCGTAGGTCCAAGCATCCGTTAATCTCTTAGTAAGGAGCGTCCGATCATTTCCTAAAATATACAGAACGTTAAGCTAACGTGGTATATAGATCTTGAAATCCGCGGAATTTAATAGTCCTCTTATAAGTACTATAGTAAAAAATACGAAATAATTAAAATATGTGAAGATTAAGTATAACAAAGGGAACAGTATAGTACTTAACATGTGGATCTAGTAGCAAAAGCACTACACTATTTGCATAACGTTATCACACGAAACGGCTTTATTTCATACTAATAAATTACAATATACACATCATTCCACCTCTTTTGGTTTAATAATTTTGACACAAGTTCATTAGTTTGTTAAACTTTAATAAAACGTTTCAAGTACAAGAGCTTTTTTAAAGACGCTGGTTATGTATCGTAAACCATGTAATGAAATTAGATAAGCAATAAATTCAATCGATAGCATATAATATGATGTTACAAGCGTTCTTCATAGGAACTATTAATCGCTTTTGCGGATTGCAAAATCTATATAGATTCTGTATGCACCCGTACAAAATGTACGACGTCCAATGGGGACCGTTCGACCAATGTTGCATAAAACGATAAATGCACACATATAATATAACTATGCATGTATATACTTAGGTATGTTAGTGATAATAATCTATGTCGTTTACAATAACACACAGAAACTGGTGACTGATACTGAATAAGGCACGCGCGGCGAATTACATGTACACGGTCTTCTTAACTTACTTACATCTAGAGTATAGTAGTTTAATACAATGGTATAATCGTACTATAACACGAATGAAATATTTAACTGTAATTCAGTGTAGTTAGTATTCTGTTTTAGTGTAGTATTCATATCTTCATCGTACTTATATATCGGCGGCAAACCATTTCTGTTTATATTTATTTTGTTAACAGACTTTTAACTAATTTTGGGTGCAAATCAGTAATACTTTATTAAATTAATGTTAAAATGTTTATTCTCGTATTTTAAGCATTTTTTAAGGTAAACTTATTTTATCCGTAGCTATTGCGAGTTGTTATGTAGGTAGTCATGATGTTTGTTTTAGTATTTAAGTCTACCCACAAACGGTGCAGATTCATTCGCATTTAAGTATCATCATAAGCTGTTACTCAGCGCGAATTAGAAATAAAAGTATAAGAGTGAAATAATAGTGATTTGATGCTAAAATAATTCCCTTCATATATATGTATGTATATTCATCATGGAACAAAACAAATTATAGTGAATCTACCGCCGACATACTCAATGGTGCATATATCTGCTATTCTTATCTATGCACAGAAAGAAATATATATTATTCGCCCACGGCAATCTGTAAGCAACAGCATATATACAATATTGGTTTTACCAGAAGTTAATCACATATGCGTTGCTTCCCGTGTGAAAGTGAGCCGGCAAATACACATTTCTATCGAAACGTACTTTGTTTTATTGCGTTTGCTGTTTCATGTTAGAAATTAGCGTAAAGGCGATCGTAATTAGTAATGCTTTTTTTTATATCGAAGGCTAAATTTGACTGTCAAATTGACAACTTTAGAACCAAATGTCACTCCACGTTCCCCTTTCTCCATGTATGTTACTTTTTTAATGTTACATCTACTTCTTCTGTAATTTTACCCATATAATACCAACTCCATATGATAATTAAAAAATCACGGCCTTATTACCGGATTTCGACCTCCCTGTGCGAATGTCTGCATGCCACTAAGTGCGACACGACGTAGATTCCAGATACTTTCAGTTCAAACTCTCTGAACTGAAAGTATCTGGAGCCATTTGGGTGGCCCTGCGTTGTAGTAAAATATTTTTGAATATCCTGACGTCAGTCATAGTATATATTCCCAAATACTCACGTAAATGCCTGCTTGCAAAACGAAATAAGAAAATTAACACCAAATCGTAGGTATTTTATGTTTAACACATGAATTAATTTATTTCTAAAATAGTTAAAAATAACAAATATTTGCACCAAGCACATTCTGAATATTTCGAATATTACGAATAATACAAATCACGACAAGCATTATAATCGATCATTATAATATTAATAATAAATTAAAATTATAATTGAAATACATTTTTTGGTTTAAAATTATGTAAAAAATGTGTTTGACATTTTCCATAGTTTAAAGGTAACATAATAATGTTGTCATATTTTTTTTGTAAACACAGTCGATAACTATAGTATTAGAAATATTAATATTTACAAAAGGTATTACGTAGTGAGTTAAATACAAATACTTGAATTACCCAGAGTTTCGAATATATATAATAAAGTGACATCAGAAAATAGTTTATACTCATACAAAAATATAAAGATAGGTTAAAGTACCATAGAGGGTGCAATTAATTTAGAGGAATAATTTCGTTATTATTAGAGAGTGCCGAAATATAAATACTTTAAATAATCTTTAGCACCGAATCAGACTTAGAGGTAAGAAATTCGTATTTATTGAATTAACCAAAATAGCGTATTTAGGAAACGAATCAGTAGTTTGTCTGTCCTGAGAATATGAGAAAACAGATTAAATTCGTACGACATATTTGTATAAATATTTTGAATAGTTTATTTGAATATTTGAATTTGAATAGTTTGAATATTTGAATAGTTTATAGCGTACGCATAAGAAGCGTAGAATTTCTATTCTAATCATGCTACAAAGGATTCAAAGCATATGATACAGCTCAAACTACATACCACGTTGGTACTACATCACATATATGTATTTACAGCAGTCACCATATGTTTCACTACGAGGCATGTATTCACGCTACTTTAATAATACAATTGTCCGGGCCAATGCCGTCACAGACTATGTTACTTATTACTAAGCTACGTATTTACATTATCTTACTTATAAAATACGCATGAATCAATTAATAAACAAATTTTGGTATAAACTTGAATCATGATCTTTTACTTTGTTGTACTATAGTATATTAAGTCAAAAAGTTACAGAACTAAACATGATAAACATTTTGGTGAAGGTAACGTCCACACGTATAAAAATAATACATATTGTGTACTGAGAACTATTCGGAACATTTGTAAATTGAGTTAATTTCTTTGAAATACCACTGATAAGGTATTCAATCGTCTAGCAAATTAAAAAGTAACGATTTACGTCTTTTAATAACAGCGCTATTTAAGAAAGCCCATAATACTAAGAAATTCTTCTTTTTTTGAACAAAATGCAAATTTTACACTAGGCCTCTTATTTTAACCGTGCAATACATTAATGTAGAAAAATGAGAGCATGGTTTTTAATGCATTAAAAAAGATCGTGCCATGTTTTATGAATTATGTCTAATATTCCATAAAACCGCAATGAATGTATGAGTTTAGAGCTACAAAATTAGACTGAGTTTTAATGTTAGTAACAGTCTTTTATTTTTAAATTCGTCTTTGAGTATTTATTTTTTTGATATTTTTCATTCAACATTGATTGACCTTACTTATATTTTATTCACGTTAGGTATATCGAGCACCAAAGTAGATTAAATGACACAAATTTATTTAAAATATTTACAACATAGTTGAATAACGATATTATTAATTATTACATTAAAACTAAAAGCATACAATTCACTTACGTCATATTATGTCCTATAGGAATACGCATTCTTGTTTATTAAATACAAATAAAAGTTTCCAAGAGTATACAATTTTGTGTTATTTATAACTGGCAGACCCGGCGAACTTCGTTCCGCTTAAAAGTCAAAAATCTAAAATTAACAGTGTTTCTGCACTATATTCTGCATGTATTATACACATAAACCTTCCTTTTGAATCGCTCTATCTATTAAGAAAACAGCATTAAAATCCGTAGCGTAGTTTTAAAGATCTAAGCATACATAGGGACAGACAGCGAGAAGCGACTTTGTTTTATATTATAGGTACTTACACCCGTATTCACAAACAATACTATGTGGCCTCATAGTGTTAGCTAACGCATAGGATGGGTAAAATTATTTCATAGACAATACTTAAGCAAAATCCAACGCTATGCGTTTGTCAAAATCGACGCATAGGTAAAGTAGCCGTCGAGCTATTTTATGGAACGCATAGCATCGTTTATTATGGTTCCGTAACCAAAGTGTAAAACCGAAACCCTATTACTTAAGTCTCCGCTGTTCGTCAGGCCGTCTGTCCGTCTATCTGTCTGGGCTGTATCTAACGAACTGTAATAAACCGTGACAGTTGAAATTTTCACAGATTGTGAATTTCTGTTGCCGCTATAACAACAAATACTAAAGACGAAATAAAAATAAGTATTTACGGGGGCTCTCATACAACCAACGTATTTTTTAAATGTTTTTTTACAGATAATGTATGAAATATACGAAACCCTTAGTGCTCGAGTCCGACTCGCGGTTGGTCGTTGTTTACGTAACTTGGTTACAAGTTACCGAGTAACGCAATAATAATGATTTGTCAGTGTTGTCAAAAAGTCTAGACTGAATGCAGCTACAACAAATGGACCAATTACAGAGTCCGAACCAACGCTATGGTACCTCATAGCAAAGTATTACTTGAGTTTCGTTTATGAATTAGATGGCTTGAGATGACGAACGCACAGGATAGTATCGCTCTTTGCATAGTATTGTTTCATTACTTATGAAAGTATTGTTCTTGAATACGGGTATTAGAAAGGAAAGTGATAAACAGAGACGGCAAGTGTTGATACTTCCTAGTACCTGTCAACTTCTGAATTCACGGCAAGAAGTACTGCGGTCGACAATACTGAAATACAACTGATTACAAATACTAACACGTGGAATATATTTATATTGGCAAACTCACAGGCATCAGATAAACATATAGTAAAGTTGCCTACACAGTATGAGCTGCCGTCTTATTGGGCGATTGTTGAGCGTTCAAAATCATTACATATTTTTTTTTTATTGGAAACCCTTTACGAAATACAATGCATGGACCATTGATGAAACTGTTATCTTAAGGATTTGGGTTAATCAATGATCCATGTCAGACAACGCCATACATTGCCATTCAGATCTCGGTTCACAGTAGCATCAACGTGATAATGGAATTGGTTGATGAATGAGTGATGATGTTTATGATGATGAACATGAAAAAGATGGGAATGATGATGAAATTAATATTTGACAAGGATGATTTTAATACTAATGTAAAAAATAAAACTAGAAGATTCTACTATACAATATGTTTTGATATATTATGTATACTCGATATTATGGTTATTTTATGATAAGAACGATTATAACATTTAATGACCAGAAATTCTGCTCAAAAGATGCTACTATGGCAATACGTCACAATGCATTGTAAACTCGTTTATTACGACTGTATATATCACGGTATACGACGGCATATATAACGGTATACGATGCATAAACGATGTTTTACATCACGGTCCGTGATGACGAGTATGACGACGATGTTCGTTATCACGATTCAGGTAATAACGAGTGTCCCGGGGATATTCTTTATCACGATTGATAGCGAGTATCACTAGGATATTCGGCATCACGATTTATGTGACGACGATGTTCGTCATCACGATTGAGGTGATGACGAGTATCTCGGGGTGATCTTTATCACGATTCAGGTGATGACGAGACGTGGTACGGGCAGTACTGTGGAGCGCTCGGCGAAAACTATACCACTCATCCACTTAAGTTGCTCCTCAGTCACCGATCCCGCGATAGTACACCCGAACCATGGCCGATCCTTGCTCCTGAAGACAATAATTATAATAAAACTTTTGCTCGATTTTGATTCATTAACACAACGCTGCTGCGAAAGAGCTCGATGATAGCATATAAATTTCATAAGATTACTAAGCTTTTGGTGACGGAAAACATCGTGAGGAAACCTACACACCCAAGAGTTCTTTAAAAAAAAAGTTCGCGGAGGTGTGTAAAGTCCATCAATTCGCACTGGACCAGCGCGGTGGACTATGGCCTATACTCTCTCATTCCTGAGAGAAGACCCGTGCCCAGCAGTGGGACGATAATTGGTTGACGACAATAAGTTATCGGCTCAGTTTTTAAATACCGAATGAACAGCTTATTTAAACGGAGTGATCTCAATCTTTTGTGTCCGACTGCAGGGCAAGACCCTCTGACCACAATAAACTTGGAGAGTATTTCCCAGTGATGGCCCTTTGCATTTATAGTAAACATAATAGCAGACTTTAGCGATGTTTACTCAATACTTAAATATACATGAATATTTTATTACTCGTACAAGGAAAGTGGGTACTTCAGATTTGTACTCATTATAAAAATATGAAAATTATTTATATATTCGAAAATAACGTTAATATGCAATAATTGTTTTAAAAATACAAAAAGCATGCTACAGTTACGAACATTGATTACTTAAAATAGTATTTTACGTCATGTAAAAATATAATGACTAACCTTTTCGGTTTATTATTTTTTGGTATGAATGTGATCGCCCATCGCGACTGCGGGTTCCGCTTGGGTTCGTGTCCGGAGTACCAGAGGAAGTCCTTGATGTTCCATTCTTCGATCTTATGCGATCCCTGTATATTATTTAATAAACTGGTTAATAGTAATTATGTTACCTAAATTGATGATATTAAACTAAAACCGAATTTGGACGACCCGCGTGGCAGAGCGGTTACCATATCGGTCTGACGCGCAAGGCGTCCGGGTTCGATTCCCGGCCAGACAAGTATGTAAATGATGAGTTTAGATTCATGTTCTGGGTCTAGTTGTTTGTATATTCGTCTTGCGTGCGTCCAAGGCACCCACGACACAGGTGAAAATCCTAGTGTGGGGGCTATGAATGTGTGTGAAGAAAGCGTGTTTAAAAAAAATTGGTAATAGGACTATTTGTGCTGAGCTAACAAAATAATTATGAAAAATCTGTAATCTCTAATCATATATTTATATTTTTTTGCTTTTATCTCCCCACCTGTCAACACTTGAATATTTCAAATATCAAAATTGGATAAACGATGTTCCTCATATCATCCAACCTAATCCATCAGCTCTTTGATGTCCACTGTCATAAGCATCCCCTAATGGGTCTGCATGTTGACGACCCCAGTCAAAATGGGTTACAAGCAACTTAATTATCTAAACACGCACTAAACCGACCTGTTTATCCTTAAAATAGCACAACTTGGAATTGTTCAACTCGAACATGTGCAGTTTGAAGGTTTTCGTTGTTTCGTTGGCAACCCGCAACTCGCCACACACAGACGACGTCGACTGTTTCATTGATTCCATATCATGCAGCATCTTATTCTCTCTCACTACTAAGTAGTTATCTTTTCTGTCCTCCTCGTCCCAGTATCCCCACCGTAAGACCACGTCGAGCACTATTTCGTCAACGTGCACTATACGACGCATAGATTCGTTGCATATCACCTCTTCTAGCATGAGCAAATGCGACTCTGACTTGGCCTTCTCGCAGAGCTCGATGCATACGTCCTCGCTCGTCTTGTTCGGTGTCAGCTGGAAAGAACACATTCGAATAGAACATGTGTAACGAATTAAGAATTGAAGAAAATGTTTAAAACATTTTTATACTATTTTAAAGAAGCAAGAAATAGAACATGTAATATCACTTCACGTAATGTCTGGTGACTTTACAGTTAGTATTTCTCCACTTTTTAGGGAGAGCCGAGGACGATAACCTGTAAATAAAATACAGTTTCCAGAAGGAGAATGCTAAAATAATATTTAATTTTTCATAAGTCAGGCAAAAAAATGTAACTATGCGGGCTATAGCCGACTATCATCACGTGCACATAGATAGAAAATTAGAATTTAATTTTTTAGTAAAAAAGCTAAAATATTTTTAAAAGACGAGAAGACCCTATAGAGTTTTATATTTAATTTAATAATATTTTTTTATAAATATTTAAAATAAAATAAAATTAAATATTTTATTGGGGTGATAAAAAATATAATTAACTTTTTTATTTATTTAACATTAATTAATGAATTTATGATCCATAATTTATGATTATAGCGTACTCACAGCGTCCCGAGTACATGTTCCCTTATCGTGCACGTAGACGGAGTCCCAAGCAGCGTACTCACAGTGACACATGCTCTTACAGTGCACCTAGATAATAAATGTGCGGTACACTCACTGCAACCTGGTGACATGTCCCCCTATCATGCATCCATCGTATAAGCTATGTTTATTCACAGCGATCTGTTGGCATGTACTCCTATCGTGTACGTATGTATGCCAGACGCCCCCAGGTCGCCGGCGGCGCGTTTGCGCGCGTGCACGGCGCTACTCAGCACGCGCAGCAGTACCCCGCGCACCGCCGCCTCGCGCCGCCGCTAGCCCTCCGTCGGCTGCCACACCGCCTACCATCCGGCTACCGGCTACCATCACGTGCACCGAGATGAATGTAGCGTAGCGTACTCACGGCGTCGCGATGACATATTCTCCGATCGTGCACGTGCAATTGTGTAGTCCCGTACAGCGTATTCGTTGGTAACACGATGTCATATTCTCCAATCGTGCACGTGCAATCGTGGAGTCCCGTACGGCGTACTCATTGGTGACACGATGGCACGAGCCCTTATCTTGCACCTGGATAATTATCGTGCCTTATACTCACAGCAATCTGATGGCACGTTGACCTATCGTGCACATACAGCCAGGCGCGCAGGTCGCCGGCGGCGCGTCGCGGCGCGTGCACGGCGCTACTCAGCACGCGCCGCAGCATCCCGCGCACCGCCGCCTCGCGCCGCCGCTCGCCCTCCGTCGGCTGCCACACCGCCTCGTGACCGGCTACCATCACGTGCACCGAGATGAATGTAGCGTAGGGTACTCGCGGCGTCGCGATGACATATTCTCCGATATTGCACGTGCAATTGTGAAGTCCCGTGCAGCGTATTCATTGGTGACACGATGTCCTATTCTCCAATCGTGTACGTGCAATCGTGGAGTCCCTTGCAACGTACTCATAGTGACACGATGGCACGTGCCCTTATCTTGCACCTGGATAATTATCGTGCCTTATACTCACAGCGATCTGATGGCACGTACTCCGATCGTGCACGTAGAGCCAGGCGCGCAGGTCGCCGGCGGCGCGTCGCGGCGCGTGCACCGCGCTACTCAGTACGCGCCGCAGTACCCCGCGCACCGCCGCCTCGCGCCGCCGCTCGCCCTCCGTCGGCTGCCACACCACCTCGTGATTGGCGAACATCAAGTGCACCTAGATGGTACTTACAGCGTCCCGATGACATATTCTTCAACCGTGCACGTAGAAGAAGTCCCGTGCAGCATACTCATGGTGACAAGGAGCCTTTACAGTGCACCTAGATAATAATCGTGCAGTACACTTACTGCAACCTGGTGACATCAGATGTACTCCCAGCGACCTGTGCCCCTCACATGCACCCAATATTATATATATTATACATATATGTATACTCACAGCAATCTGATGGCACGTGGTCCGATCGTGCACGTACAGCCAGGCGCGCAGGTCGCCGGCGGCGCGTCGCGGCGCGTGCACGGCGCTGCTCAGCACGCGCCGGAGCACCCCGCGCACCGCCGCCTCGCGCCGCCGCTCGCCCTCCGTCGGCTGCCACACCGCCTCGTAGCCGGCGATCAGGTCGCGCACCACGTGCACCTCCTTGGCCGACCACGCTGTCTGCAGCGTGCTGCTCGTCTGCGGGTTTTACTAACGTTTACGGAGTGTACATATATCATATAATCTTAATAATATATCAAAAGAATTATTTTATATCTAATATGTGGGTGTCTTAAGTGTCAAAGGGTTTTATGATCAGATTCCAAGACCCAATCTAGATCCGATATCGAATAATCGAGGTATCAGAACATTTGTTACTTTTAATCGATACTAAGCGATTAATTTTATGTTAACTATAATCGGTAAAAGATTCACTGTCGATTCCGCGATGAACGTATTACGATCCGTTAGATTGATTTATGACCAAATCAGACCAAACTGTTTTAAGTGTTACTTAAAAAAATGTCAAAAATGAATAGATCACAAAAACCCAAAAAAAATATTTACGATTTTTGCTCTTATGTAATTAATCACATAAAAACATTCAATTTTTTTTGTGTGTGTATTTTTTTAGTATCACGGAAAACCTAGAAGATCTAGCAACAATAAAAAAACAAAAATGACTTTTAATAGGGATCGAATTCATTCATTTCTTTTCAGGGCAATCATCATTTACAGTGGGATACTTAATTTATTCGTCGTTTTGAAATTAATTTACTTCAACCGTCAAATGTCATTTTTCATGATGTTACAATTTGCTTTAGAACCAAAAGTAAAAAAATCTCATGTAAAATAATTTCATATTGTAAACAATATCATCCGAACTAGTAATTAAAAATAACTTACTAAATGAAAGGGTAGTAACCAGAAACAAAGAAATCTAATAACTGCTCTAAATTTAATATATATGTACCTACAGTGACTCTTAGACATATTTAAAAAAAATGATAAAAACCGCTTGAAATTATCAAAGCTAACGTACATTTTAACCAGAGATACTTATAATTTCACATAACCTTCAATTCAAAACCATTCCAAAGAATGCAAACACCCAACTACCCTCTGGTAGATACTCACGACTGCAGCAGGCATGATAGTGGGAGCCCAGACGGCGGCCAAGTTCTCCGCGCCCATCTTGTTGACGTGGGCCATGGTGTGCAAGAAGTACAGGTGTCCGAACAGCTTGCGAGACGTGTTCCTCGCCACGGAGGGCAGTGACAGCATCACTCTCTTGTACTCTTCGTATCGCGTCTCTTTGACCTTGATGTCTGTGACAAATGTATTGTTTTTTTGTACTTATAGTTTATAGATGCGTTACAAAAATTATGGGATTTTAATAAAGTTTCACAAATACGTTTTTTTTAATATTATAACAATTGATAATTATCGGTAATTATTTTGGAAAGTTACATATTCATGTATCTAAGGTTTAAGATTATTTATTACAAGTTGCTGACTGAAAAATGAATAAGAATACTTAAACATGTAATATTTATATACTTTATATAAAAACCTATAATCTATTTATCCATACATAGTCTAGAACCTAGACTTTATTGTCTATGTATATTGTATAACTTTCATTACCATGTAAAAAAATCATGATTGCAATTATATTAAAAAAAAATGGATATAAATAAGAAAAAAGACAAACTCGCTGAGTTTCTTGCCGGATCTTCTCAGTTGAGGTCGTATTCCGATCCGGTGGTAGTGTGAGAAAAAAAATTTACGACAATTTGTAAGTGCCCCCGTAGGCCTATACAAAAATAAAGACATTTCATTCCATTTCATTTGAATATCTGCTTTTCCCACTCACATCGTGAGTAGATTCAACCTTTAATTAAACACAGGTTACCTTGTGCCGCTATCAGGGCATGGTGAACATCCTGAGGAATGAGGGGTTCCGGGAGGTCTCGGAAGAACCGTTTCAACACGCCGGCCACGTCGTGCTCTGAGTGGTCGCTCGGACTGAGGTGCACGGACCACGCGTCGCGACGGAACCGGGCCAGCAACTCTGAGAGGATGGAGCTACTGCCCGCGCGACGGTATATACCCTCTGCGAGGCTGCCTGTTGCCGAGACATAATATTTGTCATATGTATGTATACATATAAACTTATTCGCGATTACAGGTAGATAGATGCAGGTTGAAAAATTGTGATCGATTTTGTGTATTTCTGGCTAATTTTAGTAGCCGGAAATACAAGAAAGTGGTTGTGTACAATACAAGTAAACATTTTCGATCTCCCTTTCTACGAGTCAACTTTCTTCAAGGGAGGAACATTCTGCCCAAATGCCGCAAATACAATGACCCAGTGAATAAGGAACTTTTACCGTATTTAATTTAACACTTTTTTTTTAATGTATAGTGGTGAAAAATATATGGTTCGACACACACAGCGTGAATACTATAGCGTGAAGTGATTCTTACGTTTCAGTTAACGCGTGTGGTTGCCGCTTCACTTTCGTATAACGCGATCATATTAGGCCTCGGGAGTAGCGAGGCATCCTTAATTCAGTTCAGATAGATCAGATGGACTGTGTGCTCCTTTGCCAGTTCAAATAAAAAAACTGCTAACTTCACATAGACATCTAGAACAAACTTCATGTAAAACGTGTTATATCTATTGCCGTTCACAGATACGTTGTCACTCCTGACAACGTCTAATTGCTTCACCTCAGAAATTGGTATAGCAATGGTGCCTCCCCGGTTTAAATGTACTGGTTCATCTTTCAAATATCGCCCAATAGGTTGTTAAAATAAAAATCTGAAACTAAATAAAGATCCATCCGCACATACCGTGAGCGTAAATGAAGCTAATGCACTTGTCGACGATCGTGGGCACATCTTCTTTGGTCAACTGCTGGTGATGGATCTTCGCGCCGTTGTTGTGAGCAGCCAACTTCACCATGTACCGCCAGCCCTATTAAAGAAAGAAACGAAAGAAAGAAATCGTTCATTCGTAATGCGTACACACTCATACAATTTAAAGACACAATAATAATATAGTACCAAATAACATGCGATACGTCAGTGGTATTCATCACAAAATCCTTCTCAGCATTATGCTGGTTGATTATTTTCAGCCAGCGCCGGTCTTTCGAAGGATCCGAACGGTGAAGTCAGGTCTGGTCAAGAACAGTACAATCTAAGTAAAATAGTGCAATAGACTTAAGAAAATTATTATAGGTATAACACAAATGTATTGTACTATAATAAAAACTATAACAAATAATTATCTATAACTATTATAATAATATTATTGTAAATAATTATTTATAATCTATATTCTATTTGTAAAAATAAAAAGAAAATATATAGCGAAACATTAATTGCTATGTCTGTATGACATATTTTATCAAGACTTTTCTTTTCTCTTTATAATGTCTGTGATGACTGATGACAACAATTGACATAAGCGAAAAACAAAAGACAGTGTAGTACAAAAAAAAGCAAAAGTTTTTAATATCGTGTTTAATGCTAATTACCCGCATTATATGTAATTATTTGATATCTTAATCAAAACATGAGGCTTTTGAAAGACTATTACAAGATAAATAGAATTTATACACAAACTAAGCAGTACTTAGTCCGAAACGGATTACGCGGACTAGATGTTTGTTCCAAGATACGTATAACTACTATCTAACATTAATATTCGACTCTAATTACAAAGCCTCATTATTAATATATTGAGTTCATTGAAACAAATCACTGGCCCAATCTCGACTGATTTATAGTGGCCATGTAAGGTTTGATTCGTCTAAGAGAAGCAAATTTGTAAGATTCCTCTTTGGTCGTTTAGTATTAAGAATGTCAAGAGTTTTATTCTTCGAAAGAATTGAAAAAAGATATGAATCAAAACTGATAACTTTATAACAACCAATCACACCGATACGAATAAGCATACGTGACAGTTCTAGATTGCCAATTTACCCTCAATCCAAAGGCTGGAGATAATTTAATACATTGATGAAACCCAAACTCAATATCCACGACATTCACGGGAGGCGAGGAACAATTCTATCATAGCCTACCGTAATCAAATAACCGATTGCTATTCGAACTGCACAATTTGATTAGGGTGCACTGAGTTTCCACATCACTCAATTAGTGTATGAGAACTGTGGGTCTAAACTCTAAAGCCTTTGAAGTTCGACTGTTAGTTAGCTGCACTAATGGTCATATGCGATACTACTGGCTTTGCTGAAGTAGGTAATTGTCTTTGAGGGTTAATACATATTAACACTGAGTTTCCACATCACTCTATTAGTGTATGAGAGCTGTGGGTCTAAACTCTAAAGCCTTTGAAGTTCGACTGTTACTTTCCTGATCTAAAGGTCATATGCAATCCCACTGACTTTCCTGAAGTAGGTAATTGTCTTTGAGAGTTAATATGTACGACTGACAAATAACCGTCTGCTATTCCAACTGCACAATTTGACTACGGTGCACTGAGTTTCCACATCACTCAATTAGGGTATGAGAACTGTGGGTCCAAACTGTAAAGCCTTTGAAGTTCGACTGTTAGTTTGCTGAACTAGTAGCCATATGCGATACTTTTTTTTTTTTTTTTGTTCTCGAGGGGGAAACCTTCAAAAGGTACCCGACGCCGTGGGAGCGACGCAGGGTTATGTGGGATTTTTACCGCACTAAAACCCCCCCGGTGGCCGTCCTCGGCGCTATAAAGAGGACTCCGGGAACTCGGTCCGACCGCAACCAGAATCCTCTGAGCGCGTTGCCCCATCGGGCTCCTCCCAGATGGGCGGCTGGGCCCACCGCCCCGTCTAGTCTTTACGACGGTATGTGACCACATATACCGCCGTCCTTCTCGGGATCGTCTGACCGAACGGTTCGAGCTCCCACTCTAGCCGCCTGCAACCCCGGAAGCCCCTTTTAGTCGCCTCTTACGACAGGCAGGGGATACCGTAGCCCTATTCTGATCCCGGAACTACAGGGACGAGCCATATGCGATACTACTGACTTTCCTGAAAGAAGGAATTGTTTTTGAGGTTTAATATGTATGATTGACATATGACCGATGCCTTTTAGCAGCAGTTTAATTCATATGATAAATTTCTCATATGAATAAAACTGGTGCTGAAGGGCCTTGGATTTTGAAAGAAGTTCACAGTGAATATGCTGAACTTGAAAAATGTGTAGGAGGTGGTTTTCTCGGAGGTGGGTCTCGACAGCTAGAAAAGTTTGGAGATAAGGAATTGAAGGCATTATTGGAGAAAAAGTCATTTCAAACGCTAGAAGCGCTGGAGGTCGACCTATCAATGGTACAAAAACGACTTAAAGCGCTATCGATGATCCAAAAGGAATAAAATTGAATCAGATACGAAGGCGAATTGATTGATTGCGTCATTGAAAAGATGCGTTTTTGACCTGTGACTTGCTTTAATAGTACAAAGTAAAAGTTGTTCACATCCGATTATTGCTGGTAAGAAGTGGATATCTTGTGATTATTACGTCTCAAGCCTAGACAATCATCTACTTCAGTACCAAAACATAATATTTATGGAAACATACTCCTCCTTGCATCCTTTGCATCAGGATTGACTGGGTGTAGTTCATTACAGACAGTAAAAGTAATGAAACCATCAGTGAGAATCGTTACAGACTACAATTAATGCACTTTAGTTGTGCGCTTAAGAAGAGTGGAGCGGAAGGAGAGATAAATATTTCGTTGTACGACAAGGCTATCTGAAGTCAATCACAGATGCGTTGCTACTCCCGAGAACTAGAATGGTCGCCTCATATAAAAAGTGTTTCGGCAACCACACCCTTATATAAAAATAATATAGAGGACGGTTGGGCAGTACCGCAAGCCAAAGATATTGACATAGATACAAATAAACATACATATATATGCTCAAAAACAAGTACCCACAGTCTGATGCAGTCAGGAAAAATAAGCCTTTCGAACATTTATGAGCAAGAAGCTGAAAAAGTTCTGAAATTATGTCTTTACCAAAAATATAGATATTTACTATTATATTTCTTCAATTCGAGGCCATTTTTTTTACATTGGTAAAAAAAGTTAGTTCAACCCTATAGTAAAATTTCTAACCGCCATGTCGTGTATATACTTCCGAGTAATTGTTATGAAAATACTATTGCTAAAATCGCTTACCTTCAATTCTCTTTCATGAGGGAAATGCAGGTAAAGAGTTGCGTGCGGGCAGTCGAGCAGCAGAATGTCGCTGCCATCCGAAGGACACATTTGCTTGGTTTCTGTGTCGGCATTTTGTGTAACTGTGAACAATAATTTTCCCATTAATTTATTAAAAACTAGCTGTATCCTGCGCGCGTTGCTATGCCATCACAAAAAAAATACACCATAAACTTTCGCGAGCTCATGAATAACAACTTCAACAAGATTATCGCGTGATCAAATGATTAGTTTACGATTGTATCGATAAACATTCATTTTTATAAAGGAGAAGACTACTAGCTCGTTGGCTCGTCTCCGCCCGCTTTGATGACCTTTACCATGGAAATCAGTATCACAGTATCCCATGTGTTAACACTAGAAAGGCGGAGCATTTTGTCACCCCTAGAAGCGCGGATGTTTTAGATAAAAAATGTGTATTGCATTTAAGTGGTTAAAGTCCTGTGCACGTAATATAATCATGTTTCATGAAAGACATAAAAATCACGATTATACGCATAATAAAATATTAACTGGAGCAAGAAGATCATCGAAATGGGTAAAAGGAGTTGGCCAAAAAAGTACTTACTGTAGTACTTACTACGTACACGTACATGGAAAATATATTGTACAGTAAAAAGCTAAAAATATAATTAACACATAGTTTTCAACATCTCCACACTTGTCTCAGCCCGTATTTCAAAATAATAAGTGATATTATATACTAATACGTGAAGCAAATATTTGTGATTCGTTTTTAAGATAGTTGCCGCAGACGGAGGAGTATAAAATTACGCACGATTATAGTTGATGTAGAGAAGGATTGCGCAATGCTAATATTTTATTCAAATAAAGCATAAAACATACATAATATGAACTAAAAACACATACCACATACTCTTAAATACATAAATGTCTTACTATGAAAACACATAACGTCAAAAATGTCAGATGTCTATGTCAAAATACCAGCTATTGCTTTTAAATGCAGCTTAGTTAATTTAATAAAGCTCTTTTTACCTTAAATGGGTGCATCCAAAATAACTTGATAATTATTAGAATTTATTTAAATTTGAGAAATATACGTGCTACTTTGAACAATATGAACTTTATTTTTTTAATTTACGACGGGTGACTAGTAATAAGTAATTCAATGTATCGTTTATCAACTGCCGCCGTGATGGAGCAATAGAAATAAAAATAATATTATTGAACGTTCCTCACCATGCATACCTATTTATGTAATAACTTTATAAAATCTCAGTTATCTTAAATTCGAACCCTGCATTAACAAGCCAAATTTAAAATGAGTAGTATCCATTGATACTACTCATTTTAAATTTGGATAATTCCGATCCAGATAATATATTTCGTCGGGCCACCCCAACTGGAAATATTCGTTGTTATTTCTGTATTAGAGGTTGCAACCATTCATAAACGTATTTCCAAGGGAAGGAATAAGGCAAACGAATAAACAAATTAGACGGCAAACTCAAAGATGACGAGTATATCTGAACATCTATCGAAATCATTAGGGCAAGTGCGTTAATCCCTAAATAATAATGATTCGGCAAACTTAAAAGAGATTATTGATTTTCAGTTTGAGAGTACGCCCCATGTCAAACCACCCCACGCCGGCTAGCCGCTAGTCTTTGATGTTCGATACAACACCGAGTGCTAAATTAGGTAGCTGTTTTTAGCATTCAAATAACCAACCCCTAGGCTGTGATGTGGTTGGGAAGGGTAACTTTAAATTTTGACGGTCGACTGCATCAAACACTTTGTCTGCATCAAACACAAAGACCGTAACTTTGTGTTTCATGCAGACAAAGTCAAATGAAATAAGCAAGCAATTACTTACGTACACTGATTAGAAGGAATATATTTTTAAAATCAAAGAAAGAATATTTGCTTCATTAATTTATTCCTGTAGATTGAAATTTCATTTCTTAACTACATTTTTCAAATCTTAGCCGATAGCATTGTGAAGTAGAAACTAAATTACATATTAAAAGCAAGCAAAGTATAAAAAATACTGTACAGTTCATTTTCTGTAATCAATTTCTTTCATTGCAATAGATGTTTAAGTAAATTGCTTTTTCGGGGCTTCGTCTAGGAGCAGATTAGATTTATTTCAAAAGCTTGCCGCTCGCTACTTTGTAAGGATTCCTTTCAAACACAAGATTGTAAGATACATAAGTATATTAGTTTCCCCTACGGGAGCTTATTAGCTTTGCTTTACGCTTTAAGCTGAGCACTAACAAAGGTGGTATTCCTTTCATCTCAAATTTGTTTGATGAAAAACATCAAGAAGATTGAAATATAAAACATTGTTTACAAAGAGATAATCTTACACATACCTATTAAGAGGGTGAAATTTTGAGGGGATGGCAGGGTGCTTGGTATTCTAACTAAACTCTTGGAATAACATAGGTATAGTATATATTAACATATACTCTTTATCGTAATCGTGACCCAAGCCGACGAAACTGCGTAATGAATCTAATAATTACGAAATATAGGTATGACAAAAAAGTAGATTTTTTCGCATGAATGATAAGTTTAAAGAGCAGATTATAATTGCAAATTTCTAGTCTGCTCATTTAACGTAGCCTACAAAGCGATATGTGCTTTTCCAAATACAGACAGATATTGAGAAGTAGTTTTTGGCACATTATAATATTACTGTTTCAAAGTAACCTAAAGACTTATTTTACTAGATAATATTTATTTTTGCCACATAGGGTATTCTTGTTCAAGATAATTTATTCATTAAGTTAACTTTCGAACCCAATCATGGCACATCCTAAAATTTCAATTGTTGTAATGGTGTAACTATGCGAAACACTTATGGCTGTAATTATTTATACTTGGGTTTAATCATAGTGGGTGTATTTTAAAAATCTTATCAGGCCTAGATATTTTGAATTATCTCTGGGACTTTTTTAAATACTTTTGATGAGTTAAATAAACATTAAAACCTCAAATATATAAATGGACATACACAACATACACAACAGACATGGTGCATAAGAATAAAACTATATTGTTTATAATCATCTACATTAAAGTATTTTATTTAATTATATACAATTTCGAAAAAATACGACTTATTTATTCGCTTATTTAAAATCAATAATTTGATGTCCTGAATTGTTTGTTATTTCGACAAATCGTATGCAGTAAAAGGAAAGCTTTTTTAAATAAGCCCTTTTAGAGTTATTTTACAATAATTTACCTAAATACAATTTCAAAATATCCTATCCTTTGGACTTTTGCTAACAAGCCTAATATCTCACACGCGTGTTTATTAAATATTTGGAAATCCCCATTTTAGATTAAAATCAATTGTTTTCTATTTGAATATTTTTAGGCATAAAATTACAAACATATCTAAGGTATCATTATCCCCAAAATTCGTTACGACACTTACTTCATAAGCCACGATTGTCAGTTATCGAAGTAATTCTAATTTTAAACAAGTAAAAAAAATATAATCGCAATGCGCAAACAGCTAATCATAATTATCTCATAAAAGTATTTAATTTAACATTTTTAAAATTTGAGGCGACGCAGGCAATAATTATGAAAATGTAAAGACATTCCTTGCATGTCACTATAAACAACAGAAATATCGTAACCGAATTAGTTTGATAACGTAGCGTAGCATTATCGTAGCGACTGGTACGTGCAGAACGTGATTTGGCTACGACACTCAGTAGAGAACGCAATTTAAGCTCGCAAGATATTCCATAGATCGTACACATTTGCAACTTTTGTGGAGTAACAATAATTAGACTTCAATGTGGTAAATAAAAGGATAATGTAATCATTTTAAAAAGTAATAAAAACATACGGAATACCGTATAAAAAGTAAATAGCAAATAAACGTAACAGTTGAGCGCAACAATTAAAATTATTATTACACATCCATTAAAAATAAAACATTGTCTCCATTAAATAAAAGTAAAAAAAAGTCAAATATAAAAATTAACAACAACTTAAACACTACTAATAAAACATATCAATTAAATAAAATAACAAAATAAAAAACAAATCTCACCGTTAAATTCTATGCTGTCAGTGCACGGTAGCTCCTGACGATCGACGTAGGAGCGAAAAAGATCACGCGACGCGAAAATTAATCAAATTTTCATTCATAAGTTACCAAGTGAACATCTCAACGAGACAAGAGCGCCCGGCCGCGGCGCGCGCGTGCGGCCGGGCGCGCGTCTCCGTACACTCTGCGGGAAACGGGAACCACCACTTTTTAGGCTGGAGAGATGAGTTACTACGCAGGTGTCGGTAGTACCAATTCCGATACTCGATGCCAATAATTACACACCTTTGCTTTCAGAGCTCCGGTTGGATACCGAGTTAACAGCAACGGTCATCATTCGAATGATTACTCAGATGTAACGAAGACATTCGTATTAGTTTTTTTCTCAACGATATTACAGCAGCAATAATATTTTTGACGATAGACTCTAATAATAAAAGAACTATTAGTTTTAGACCTTTTTCAAACTCCCCTATTTTAAACTAATTTCCTTAATTAACATAGTAAATGAAAGCGCATATTCACATTTCATTAAATCTTATTATCGAGCTGATCCTTCCTTTTGTTTCAAAGAAAAAAATTCATCATTAATGCTATGTGTTAAAATAGATAAAGTCACACACAAAACGTAATTCAATTATTGAATGAAAATAATTAGTAATATTTAAATCATTTTAGCATTACTGAATATTTTGCTATTATTACATAAATTAAGTTATGGTATTGATCACTCTCAAGACTAGTAGAATTCGTTGTAAAGTTGAGTTTCTATTTCATTAATCTATATATTAATACGTGAAGCAAAAAATTGTGACGTGTTCTTATGATACTTGCCGCAGGCGGAGAAGTGTGAAATTACGCAGGGTTATAGTTGATGTAGAGAAGGAAGGAAGGAAGGCAATGCTAATTTTTTTCAAATAATGCATATAACATACATAAAATCAACTAAAAACATATTACACTCACTACTTTGCATTTGACACAAACACATACATAATAAACGAAATAGAACATCCAATGTCTTGCTATGAAACACATAACGTCAAAAATGTCAAATGTCTTTGTTAAAATACCCGCTACTGCTTTACAATTTATTTAAATTAGAGAAATATTGGTGCTACATTGTACAATATAAGGTTTAGTTTTTTTTCATTTAAATTAGGGTCGAATTTCGACCATTGTGACGGGTGACTAGTTTTAATTAATATACACCGTGATTTTCAATAGATTTTCAATGAGAAGAATACCTAAATGAATGAAAAAAGACGTCAATAAGTGAATTTTTTCAGGTATTTTTATAGACACAAACTAGAATTTGCACACACATACATACTGAAAACGTTGTTTTTTGATATTGTACTACTTAGTATTTGTGTGGAGCAAATAATCTATATAATTATAATGTGTTAATATGTGATGAGTTAAAAATATAAAAAACAATAACATATTAATCTGCTAAAGTTATCATCGTTGTAATAAAGTGTCTAAGTATATTATTGTAAAACTAGTTGACCCGGCAAACTCCGTTACGCCTAGAAGTCATAAATCTAAAATTAACAGTGTACCTCGACTATTTTATGCATGTATTATCTTAAAAAACCTTCTTCCTGAATCACTATATTTATTAAAAAAACTGAATTATAATCCGTAGTGTAGTTTAAAAGATCTAAGCATACGTAGGGATAGACAGCGGAAAGCGACCTTGTTTTATACTGTAGTGATGATAGGATTATGTGTGTGCAATACATTTAGAACGTTTAACAGTCATATTCAATTTTTGGCGCCCTTTTTCAACATCTTGAGTAATCAAAATTATTGTAACCCAAAATTTTACTAAATAAACATTATTATTATGTCCTTTATAGAATAGTTAGCTATCATCTGATCATGTGATGATCTTTAATAAAGTATAAGTGCATGAGCACATTCTTTTTATTTGTGATGGTTTAGCAACTCGCGCATGGTACAGCTAGTGTTAATATAAGTGAATTCATGTTAAAATGCAATTCATTTCGAACAAAATGCTTGACCTTTATACATTGGGAGTAGAGCACTAACTCAAACGTTCTGCGTTATGAGACGTGCAATAAACGATGAAAAAAGATTTATCCATAATTTATGGTTTCAGTAAAATCTGTATTATTTCTCTACGTCTATGTGTTGAATATCGGATCGATTTTCTAATAGCGATGGACGCGATACTTCCAAAAATGTTGGTATCAATTAAATCGATATTATTTGGATACCTGTATCGATTATCGCTTCGATGCACTAAAAGTGACGGATGCGAATATTTAGCAATTGCAAATTCGTAGGAGGACGGCAGGTCGCGGGGCGGGTCAGATCCCGCGACACCTTCCACCCCTTTATTGATTTATGCACTCAGTCGTCACTGCTTTGTCACAGTATAAAAAAGACGGTTATTTTCATTTAAATTTCAGTATCAGGTAGTATATATATACAATAGATATATACACATTTAAAAAATATATTATGCATATAATTATGCGATTAAGTAATAAAGTACACATAATTACAATAGTAAAACAAAAAAAATACCCTTTAGTTAAAAAATTAAAATAATATCTTAACTTGTATTCGTTTCTATCTAATATATAAAATTCTCGTGTCACAGTTTTTGTTGCCATACTCCTCCGAAACGGCTTGACCGATTTTTGCCAAATTTTATATGCTTATTCAGTAGGTCTGAGAATCGGCCAACATCTATTTTTCATACCCCTTAAGGGTTGTCCACCCTTAACATTTTTTAAAAAAATTTATATGGCAAAACAACGTTTGTCGGGACAGCTAGTATAAGTATAGATCTAAGCCTAAGCTTTCGACCAATACGAACACTTCAACATCATTGTATACAAAACTCTAGCTTATATTTTCAGGCAACATGTGTCCAATAATAAATATTCTAACCTAATCTAAATTTGTAACCTTAAAAATGTAGGGCGCTTTAATTGATAAATATAAGTAAACAAAACTATGCAAAATTATGTTTCTTTGTGTACATAGATCATGTCACACGCGACATGAAATAGACATGTAAACAAATTCAAGAATAAATTATTTAAGAAACAAAACGATCTTAAAAGAATTCTAAAAATGACTCTTTTACTTATAAGCAAAAGCGTGACGTCACCAGGACATCTCCGCATTTTTAAAACAATGAAAATAAGCTCATTTACTTTAACCTGTCCTCAGGTTGTGTTCCTTCACCGTAAAGCAGTGATAATGAATTTCTAATATGAACATAATTTTAGAAAAATCTGTGGTGCACCTGGGATTTGAACCTCGGACTTCCGAATGTAAAGGGCAAGTTTCAACCATTTGGCTATCACTGTTTATTTTTTTATATCAATATATCTATCAGTAATATATGAATATATCAAACCAGATAAGAATATCGTTAATATACTAAGGTTGTCCTACCGTTGTCACTTCACTGTGTCGCCTCTAGGCTTAGACCGTAAGCAGGCTACGTCGCGTAATGCGACCGAGCCTATCCAGCCTCCTTAGTACGAGTTTATTATATTTCCTCTAAACGATCATTATTACGTTTTTACCCATACATTCCAATTTATATTGCACAATCATGTTTTTGCTTTTAGACACCTTGCATTGTGTATTGTTGTGCAAAAACTTCAAATCAAATCAATTTATTTGTAAATAAGGTAACATAGGTACAATTGGTTATGAATCATTTTTCAAATATATAATAAAACTATAAACGATCTAATTTTTATTATTTATGAAGATTAATAATAAATTTCACTATAAATTGTGTCCACATATTATTTCACAATACTTAAATTTATGCCACGAATTTAAATCACAAGTTGGAGCGGTCACTGTTATCACTTAAAAGAGTACCGTAGTAATGTTAGTAATAGTAATAGTTACATTCATCTTTTTCCCAGTAGTTCCGGGACCAGAATGTGGCTATGTTATCCCCTGCCTTTCGTAAGAAGCGACTAAAAGGGGCTTCCGGGGTTACGGGCGATTAGAGTGTGAGCTCGAACTATTCAGTCAAGCGACCCCGGGAAGGACGGCGGCATGTGTGGCATGATGCCGTAAAGGTGAGGTGAGGTAAAGGTGAGGAATTTGCGGTGAGCGTATTCGCTCATCAGGAGCCCGAAAGGGGCATCGCGTTCGTATTGTGCTCAGTCGTTGGAGATCCCGAAATCCTCCACGCAGCCCTGGGCAAGGCCACCGAGGGGGATATTTTTTGCGTTAAGAATTCCACATATCCCTGCGTCGCTCCCACAGCGTAGGGTACCTTTTGAACGTTTTCCCCTCAAAAAAAAAAAAAAGCTTCATTTATCTAATAAATATAAAATAATTTATTTTTGAACGTATTAATTAAACGTTAATAATTTTGGAAAAAACGTAATAAAGTTTACTGGTGGTATAACCAGTGTCTTTAGACCGGAGAGGTACCACTGACACAATCAAGAGTGCAGTACTTCTTGCCTTTCAGTGATATGGTTATGGTTGCTATTCAGAGATATGGAAGTTACTAGCTCACTTATATATAAACGGCGAACATCTTAGTCCTCGGCAGTTGCAACGCATGTGTGACCTACTTCAGATACAACCCCTGTGCTAAATAAAGTCGGTTACAGATATCCAAGGGCGCCAGTAGTTACTTCCCATCAGCTGGACTCCATGCGCCTTTGCTACTTCAATATGATAAAAAAAATCTTATATGATTTTAGACTAATGTTATCGCGGAATTGACACATTTCAATACTCAACGGGTACTCACGATATCCAGTGGTTAGTTTATGTCAATCACATAGAGTTATCACGTGATATGGAACCTAAAAAAGAAAAACGAACTAGACGTGGGGTAGATAGGTTAATCTATCACTAGTGCTTGTCGGTTTCTCTCCGCCACCGCAGTTTCGCCGTGACCACGATCCATGCAACTGGGTCGAAATATCGTCAAAAAGAATTCGAAAAGGACTCAAAAACCGCATATCGTGAGTATCCGTCAAGTATTAAAAAAATCTTATGGGCACAGGACGAATTTAAGGCCCTTTGATTCACGTGTATAACAAAACTTCTGTGCATAGGTTTGATACATTACTATTACGAATTATTGCGAATCATACTATTGCGAATCGTCCACCATTTTATTTTCATTTAAGCATCTACCAACATCTATTTTTAGCGTAAATAAATTACATTGTAGCATATTTGCCTTTTTATGAATTACGCAGCCGTTTTCAATTGGAATAAAATAAAGATCTTTTCAATTATGAAAATTTAAATTGCATATTTAATGTACCCTATCTTCTACCACATTTTTTTTACTTTTCAGTGCATTGAAATAAAAGCTTGTTTTAAAAAATATTTTTCAGCATTATTTCATTCTACTTTAACTAGTATTTGCAAACAAAATATTGGTTGCAGGCAGGCTTTTATTTTTTAATTATATGAACATGGTACGGAGATATTAAAAACAGTAAGTTTTGTACAAGAATTATTTACTTTAAAAAAAAGGTAATATATGAACAGAGATTAGTAAAAGTAAGGCTAGATATTTAGTAGTGCCATTCTTTAACAGAATTTGATGTATTTTTTAACCATAAGTCAACAATTTTAGTGGAAATTTAACATCCATTTAAAGCTGTATCAATTTTCAATGTTTTCTCTCATAAAACAATTATTAGGATACAAACGATAATATCAAATAAAAATATAATAGAAAAAAATGTTAATTTGCTGATAAAACCACTTTAAAATAGGAAAAACGTAAATCAACGTACCGTACCTAATAATTTGGCCACCCATGATATATTAATACTATTACTAATAGGGTAGTACCACACCTACTTATACTAATACTTCTAGTAATACTAGGTATTTTTAGTCAGTACCATTACATGTGATAACAGTAAGTCTTGCTTTTATTACAATCCATCTTCGCATTTAAAAGTTATAACTGTTTTAAAGTCAGAACTTTTGTAAAATTGCTTATAATAATATGTCAATTGTAATTTAGAATTTGACTAAAATACAATTAAAATCTCGAAGTACGGTCAGTGCATAAGATGACTGAAAAATGAAAAATGCATAGACCTAAAAAGGCTTCTCCTCATTATTAAATTTCTTTATTATTCTTATCATTCCATGTTGAGGTAAGGCGCAAAGATGGCCTACACTATAGTAACATACCTAATAACTTATAATAACATTTATATACAAATTACATTTATTCCAAAAGTGAACCAATGCTTATCGACAAGTTAACACGTTATCTCTACGCAAATTACATATTAATGTACAAAAATAACATAGCGAGAATGGCACGAGGTTGGCTAATTTTATCAGTTCCCTCAGCGTGGCGGGGAGCCCGCAGCGGATGTCATACACAGGAGATAGGAACGCGAGTGCTGCAGACTCGGCACGCACCACATTAACGCCTATAAACACATCCGTGGCAGAAACACGCATGTGAAGCCATATTTATAAATGGGTATGTATGCTAATACTTCGGCCCGTGGGAACGTAGGCCTGAACATTGATTATGACGCAAAAAAACTAACTTAAACTGGCACTTTTAGAGAAAAATGTTCTCAGAACGTTCTTAGGACTTAAATAAATGGAAGGGGACATTCCGTGCGAGTATAAACCACGAGCTAGAAGTCTTAATCCAAAAAGATAAGACCCAGATACATATCCAGGAAGGCATCTGTGTGAAAAAAGATCTTAAGACCATGGGCACGCAAACAGCTTCGATGAGGGAAGCTGCGAATATAGCAGAAATCGTTAAGGAGACGAAGAAAGGGTTCTAGTACCATAGGACCAGGAAGATTTAAACTCAAGTGGCACGTAATAATAAAGCTGGCACGTAAACAGAACGCGCCGAATCTGTTTGCATATATATAATATATTGCTGACAGTTACATTAATATGATAAACAAATGATTTTGTTACACATATATGCACCGCTGCATCGGAAATAGCACATCCCCCCTGTAACCTAGGACGTGCTAACGCGATCAAGCAATCAATTTAACAATAAAACTTGCAGGGGATAATGGGTGTATCGTCTGACCAGGAACCGTTTGATCAACTATCAGCGCGAGAATATACAACTAAATCATCCATATAGCTGGATAAAAAAGCCTGTGCGAAAAACTATTATTGATGGAAAACACTGTGCATTATAATAGGTCCTGAATAATTCAATCCTTTATCAGACTATATTTTTTTTATCTGATTTAAGTAGCAAACGAGCATACAGTCCACCTGATAGTAAGTGGTCACTGCCGCCCATGGATATCAGTGAGCAACTTCAAATCGAACATGGGTTCTATCTGAAGTCAATCACAGACTAAGATGGTCGCCTCAAATAAAAGTGTGCCGGCAACCACACCCTTCCCTCGAAACGCAAGAAATGCTTCACGCTGGAAATAGGTGTGGCGGTGGTACTTCCCCGGTCGCACTACATTGGTTTTACCACCTGTAAAATTATTTATTTCTTTTGGTTTCAATTACTATCATTGTAAGACTATTACTTATGTGTAGAACTAAGTTAGAACATTCATGTATTTTGACTTGATTTAAAGTTTCCTAAAAGTAGGTATACTTTTATCATTACATTACTCAATATTAATGTGGAGTTGCTAACTAAAATTTTCGCCATACTTTGAAGACAAAATGCAGCGGTCAAAGAAAGCGACCAGAATTGGTAAATCATAAAGTGTAATTTTTCACCAGAACATTACTAGGCCGCACACGTATTTAGGCATTTAGCATAAAAAATATATTTATTGGTTGGGAATTGATCTTTCATCCACCATATAACTGTGGTTTCGCGCCATCGGATTACCATTTATTGTGACAAAGGGGTAAAATTTACATTAATGGTGACACTGTAAAATCTCAGTAAACTGTTTGGCTAAAAAAGTTCAGACTTCCCAGGGCTCCACGCTCGTTTTTAGGTTGTCAGAAAGATGGCAAAAGATCATCAAGAAAAATAGAAAATACATCATTTATTAAATATCATTCCAAGAAAAAAATTGGAAACATTTATTTCATTGAACAACTCGATAACAACTTAGTTGCTCATAACTAATAAATAATAACTCAATAAATCTTGCGTATAGGTCCTTCGATAATTTTCCAGGAATAAATAAGAAATAGATAGTAAGTATTTTCGATTAATTCGAAACATTGCCATAATAGAAAAAAGGTACTTATTTTAATATTTAAGGACTACAGTAGTGTCGTTATTCAACTTAATGTATCTGTTTACACCAGGACGGGGCCAGACATAAATATGACATGATTATGATTGAACGCCCATTTCATAGTCAAAACAAATCGTTTAGCTCAATTACTACACACGTAACTAAACTCAGCAATGAGGTTTGAGTTTGTACTAACGATAGATTGCCCACGTATGGGCAACTACGATCCTGCGGACCAGATGCGACTGACTCCGCTTTCGTACCGGCCCGCGGCAATCTTTACGGGGCGGCAAAATGTTATAATTATATGGAAGCCCTTTTTCGTCCTATTTTACTGGGTTTAATACCAGTGGTCACACAGTTAAGGGGGCGTTAATTCATTTCCAGAGGGCAGCTCGAAACTACTATTCGCTGTTTTATAATATAGTACGACCAGCGACATGATAATTTTTATTACCCAAGCCCCACGTGTTGGTTCTTAATTGGCCCGCAATTCTTCAAGCATTGCCCATACCTGGCTTCAAAATTTATTTTTTTCAAACTTATTATTCTATTAGGGTTCTAAAGGTTAATAACAAGACCCTATTACCCTATTCCGGCCATCTGTCCGTCTGTTTGACCAGGCTGTATCATGAATCATGATAGCAAGATAGTTGCAAATTTTACCGATGATATATTTCTGTTGCCACTACTACTACTAGAAATGGAGTAAAATATATATGACTACTAGAAATGGAGTAAAAACTACTACTACTAGAAATGGAGTAAAATATATATTATAAGACAACAGAATACAACAACCGCGAATTTTGAAGTTGTTTATAGATGAATACGGAACCCTTAACGCGCGAGTCCGTCGCGCGCTTGGCCGGTTTCTATTTTTGTATAATTTTTGTTTTTGTAAAAATCGCTTAGTAACGTAACCGCATAGGGATAAAATGCAGAAAATGCTTAATTATAAATTAATTAATATCCTTAACGGCAAATAGGAGTAAATCGGCGTGTTGTTTGTATTTTGGTAGATTAAGTTATAACTTTATAAGTATGAAATTTAAACTTTTCCTTCTGGCCTTAAGTTGAGGCTTTATCTAAAAACGTGTTGTATTATAAAATGCAACATAAAGTATCCACGGTAAGTCGATATATATCTTACTAAAATATTATTGATGCGAAAGTGGGTAACGATGGACAGTGTCAATTAATCTTCCACGCAAAAAAAAAGTTTTAATAAAACATTACAATAATATAGTTTACACACAATAATACCACAGACTATTTATAAAGAAATATGTTATTTGGATATTTTTTTTTATAAACGCTTCTGAAATCAAGGACACAGAGAGTCAGATTATAATTATGTTATTTTAAAAAAGTAACAACAAAAGATCCGATACTCTCAATATACTGTCTGAAAATTCAAATAAAAAGAAAGGAATTCGAATAAACTGTATGAATTTACTGACCGTGACCCTGTGTCCGCCTAAATTTCAGTCTATGGACGAGACTACGGGCTGATGCAACAGGGGTGTTATTTAGGGGATCAATTCAAAGCGAAGGGGCTACCGAATCCTGTTTTTCAAAAGGCACTAGCAACGAGTTGAAACGAACGTCACACTCCAGACCATTACAGAAACGACCTTTAGACCGCTGAGTAGTGACCAATGTCAACGAGCCACAGAGAAATCCTAAGTGAATAATAATGCAAACACCAGGTCCTTCCAACCCCAAACGTAATCATGTCATTGTCGAGGAATCGTGACAAATAAAACACTGCAAGTGCTCGCAAAAACATTCGCAACCGAACACAATCAACTATTTATACACGCTGTTGTTTAGCTGGCGATTTGTGGTTAGACTTTTATCCGTACTTCTATTTAAAACTGTTTTTTGATATGACAAATGTGAAAGTATTTGCTAGTCTAATACGCTTTCAAGGCTACAAGTCAGTTAAAGAGATTTTAATGTATTTTATAAAGTACTTATTACATATGCTTAAGCGATTTTCCGATGCCGTAAAATGCCGATGTTGACTCTATTAAGCCGTTTTAAGATAAACTAGCTGAACCCCGCAGCTTCGCCCGCGTTATAAAAACGATATATCTATTGTCCCGTGGGAATAAGATATTATCCCACAATAAAAAGTAGCCTATATGTTAATCCAGAATATCAGCTAACTCCCTACCAAATTTTATGGAAATCGCTCGAGCCGTTTAGACGTGCAGAAGTAACAAACATACACACTCACAAACTTTCGCCTTTATAATATTAGTATGATGATAAAAGGATAACAGTGGTGAAGAGATAAATGGGTTGTAGCATTGAAGTTTGTCTGACTCATACTTGTCTGAGGTACAATTTAATAAATAGTCGAAATGTTACGGGATGCGGAAAAATCCAGAATCCTTACTGTTTGGTACCTATTATTATCCGAGCCCTTTGTCCGTCGACCCCTTTGTGTCTGTAGAGCGCAACTTAATAAAGCTGGACTGATTGAACTGTAGCTTTAAACATTAACGCCGTAATCCGTGATCCTAAATGTTTTAATCAACAACAGGGTGACCATTGAGTTACACCTCTATGTCAAATCACTTCTCATTCATTTGTAAAAGAGAAAGTAAACCAACGATCCAAGAGATAATAGATATCAATAGTACAGAGGAGTATGGACATTTATGGCCAATTCTACAGCAGCCTTGAAAGTTGTTTCATACGAAATTTCGGAGATTTTTTATATAAATGATACTAATTTAAGATGCGGCGGTACTACAGCTAGGATCCATCACATTGATATCATAGTCGAAAAATATAGAAAATAATATTTGGCGCAAGCCACATAAAATGATGTTTGTATGATAATTTGACAACATTTATCAGCTCGATTTGAAGTTGCTCTTACAGTATAAAATGGTCTATAGCTACAGAACTGTTGGCAATTAGTCAGTAAACAGTAGAGACTCCATACAATTCCCTAAATACACGTAATTATGCAATGTAGTCGACTACACGCCAGGCCTCAAATGTTTCAGTTCCTTTCCTTATTTTTCAGTTCCGCTTCCCTTATTTTTCTATTTATTGGCGCCATATAGAAATGATGGGATAGAATAGCTCACACCACTTTGATAATTATCAATATAAATAGGCTAATTATAATTAGATCAGTGATAGCTTCTAAAAACTTGCCCTCTCGATTGGGAGGTCTGAGGTTCAAACCCAGGCACGCACCACTGATTTATGTGCGTATTAGACATTAATTATTACTGCTTTTCGGTGAAGGAAAACATCGTGAGGAAACCTACACACCCGAGAGTTCTTTAAAAAAAAAATCTCGGAGATGTGTGAAATCCACCAATTCGCATTTGGCCAGCGCGGTGGACTATGGCCTATAACTCTCTCATTCCGAGAGAATACCCGTACCCATTAATGGGACAATAAACGGTTGACGACAATCATAATTAGACTAATCCAACGACACTCCACATGTCATAATACCTCAATCTGTTCAGGCTTTAGAGCCTAAAGAAATGCACATATGCTCGAAAAACGTTACCCTCTGACGAAGTCGAGTAAAAAGCTTAATGACGTCAGAAAACTCTAGTCAGTTGTATTTGAGCTCAGTTATATATGCCCATAGTTTTCATTGACCAATTAACGTCAGATGCATACCAATTTTCTGCTTCCGTAAAACATGAGTTAAAAATAGATGTGGCATGATTATGCAGTTAAGTGTAACCTTGGTCATTATATATATTTTTTAATATAAAAGTGACTAAGAAGTTCTTGTATAATCAATCTGATAACAAGTGATCACATCTGTAATCTATTTCCGAAAAGATTATCCATAGGGCCACGAAACATTTGCCTCAATTCTCATTTGCTTTACACTGCATCAACGTTATGCGTTGAAAACAAATGCATATATCCGATGTTTATTTTTAATAGTAGAAGCAAACGAGTATGCAGTCCGTCTGAAGGTAAATGGTTACTGCCGACCATGGACATATATAAAAATAAAAAATATATATATATAGAAAAGGAGCTCTATCTGAAGTGAATCGCAGATTAGTTGTTACCTCCGGGGACTAACATTGTCGCAGATACACCGGCAACCACACCCTTCCACCAAAACGCGAGACCTGCTTCACGCTAGAATAAGTATCGCGGTGGTCTCCCACGCGGTGGTTGTGGTGACCTCCCCGGTCGAACTACACTGGTTCTATCATCTGGTATTTAAAACTGTTGTAGAGTGAAAGAAAAGATCGCGAAGATACCTACACGCCCGGGAGTCCTTAAAAAAAAGCTCCCAAGGTGTCATAATCTACCAATTTGCACTTGACCAGTAACTACGGCCTAAAACTCCCCCAGCCTGAAAGGAGTGCCCAGGAGTGGGACACTAATGGGTTAACAACAACGATGTGCGTATTAATCATGATAATAACAACAACACACGCAATCGTGACTAAGGACATGTGTAATTACATACCACTAGTTTTATGACACTAACTGGTAGCGCACATTCATGTGATTAACCCGTACACTGTGTACCTATATATACATATATAAACTTCCGAGAAGCGACATTATGACGTCATCAAATCTAACAGCAGTTATGAGTAATTTGTTACTTAGCCATTGTTTTATATACAATATTTTTACAGTTATGTCGAAAAACGGAAGAGTAATCTTAATAACATATTGAATGAAAGTTTGGGAGGCTATATATCAGGTTGTTACTTGTTACTCTTTCACGCAAAAACTATAGATCGCATTTCGTTGGAATTTAGCGCATACGTCGTTTATGACCTGAATTAATACATGGAGTCCTCATTACTTTAAACTTGTTCGAAGCGGACGGAGCCGCGGTAATAGGCTACTATTTTTATAACAATTATGTTACGATATTTCTGATTTTGCTATCACAACTTTTAAAAGGCACTGTTTTTTTTTTAATAAAACAGCAAAAAATTAAAATAATAAATAATAATTAATTCAAATAATTAGATACATAACAACGCATCCGTGGCTAACCTAAGGTATGACCTAAATCTTATCGGGGGCTACTTACAGATGACCTTGGGTGGCATTGGCCTTATAATCAAGTAGACAGACAGACAGACAGTCATACTCGGTCGCTAGTTCCATTATATACAAAAAAACAATTAAAATGCAATAAAATTACTTACCCACACACCTGGTCTTCCGCAGATCGACGGTGCAGATGGTGCCCTGTTCGGTGCTGTAAACTAGCACCCGGCGAATGAGCATCACCCACGCGCCGCGCCACTCACCACTCACACCCTCCTGTTAATCATCCAGAAATTACAAATAGGTTTAGGGTTCATCAACTAGAGCGTTTCCCAAAAAGTGCGTCGGTACCTAGAAGGTCGATACGATCAAAGGGCCACGAAAATAAAGTACCTTCAATACCACACTCGATGCTACTGGAACTACCTTATATTATCATGTAAATAACAAGATTTTATTGTCATGTAAAAGACAAGAGCAGTGATAACCCTATGGTTAAAACTTGCCCTCTTAGTCAGAAGATCCGAGGTATAAATCCCAGGTGATAAAATTTTGTGCGTATTAGAACTTAATAATACCTATCCGCTTTCGGTGAATGAAAACATCTTAAGGAAACCTGCACATCTGAGAGCTCCTTAAAAGAAGGTCACAAAGGTGTGAGAAGTCCACCAATACGCACTTGGCAAGCACGGTGGACTATGGCCTGAAACTCTCTCGTTCTGAGAGAAGACCCGTGCCCAGCAGTGGGACAATAACGGGTTGACAACGACAAAAGACAAGAAACCTACACACCTTCTGAAGTTCTTGGCGGAACTTCTTAATTTCGTTCGTGTTTCGATCCGATGGTAGTGTAAGAAAAAATATTGTAACTGACTATTTGTAAGTGCCTTCGCAGGTCTAAACTAAAGGCATTTCATTTCAATCCATGCTCATATAATTGAAGGGTTTGTTTGCTTGAAGGCGCTAATCTTTAGAAGTAGTAATTAGTTTTTGATAATTCTACTGAAATATGACAGCGAGTTTTTCGAGAATGGCTTTGCCAATAATTTATTTGAAAGGAATTACTGCAAACATAATCTAGATACTTGGACTTAATTTCATTAATTTAGAAAACGAACTAACTCATCTATACTAATACTAATAATATATAAAGCTGAAGAGTTTGTTTGTTTGTTTGTTTGAACGCGCTAATCTCAGGAACTACTGGTTCGAATTTAAAAATTCTTTTTGTATTGAATTGACCATTTATCGAGGAAGGCTTTAGGCTATATAACATCACGCTGCAACTATTAGGAGCGAAGAAATAATGGAAAATGTGAAAAAAACGGGGAAAAGTATTCATCCTTGAGGGTTTGCGTTGCGTGCCACGCGGACGAAGTCGTGGGCACAGCTAGTTTTTAATACACAACGTAACTGCAGATCTACACCGTACATTCCCAAACAATCTTTCGTATCAATCAAAAAGTTACTAAATTATCCGACGAAACACCAACGTACCTAATTCAATTTTTCCGATGTGAGAAGCATAGTTAAGCCGAAAAATGATCCAAAAGTATGTTTGCATACTGCAGGTATGTGCAAACTGTTAATTAAACAAGTTACTGACGCAAACAAACCGACGCTTAAAGACAGCGGTCGGCAGCTCATGGCCCCGTCTATCCTAATTTATCAATTTTGAATTATAAGGGACGTAAATTACTCTTTAATTCTTATTCATTTTCTTTTCCATCAATAGTTATTCATTTTAGGTTTTATCTGCAGAAAAAATCTAGTGGGCTCTTTTTATACACCTTTGTTACGGCATGTAATCGTAATAGCATCGGCATAGATGTCGTGCCGGCAAAATTTTATAAAAGCAGTTTTCCGCAAATATCACGCGACCTATTGCTTGAAGAATAATAAAATTTATCATCAAAATAGTCTGTCAAAAAAAAAACTACAAAAATGCTTAGATTTTTTTGTAAAGTTTCAACAAATAGGTACTAAAAACAGAATATTATAAATATTTAAGGGGGCTCCCGTACAACAAACTTGTTTTTTTTGCCGTTTTCTATAGACAATGATTCGGAAGCCTGCGTTCGCAAATCCAACTCATTCTTAACCGCCTTTTTTAAGTTCTTGTTTCGCCGTTAATGTTTTTGAAGTCCTTTACTTTTCTCACCGACAAATCTTAGCTACCAAAAAGGTTGCCGATCGCTGCATTCGCTAGCGCTTGAACTTTCAACGCATTTTCAGTTTCGAATGGTTATTTTTACACCGTTTTAAATTAAGTCCTACATCACATTATGTATTCTACTACTTCGGAAACCTATTTCCGAAGTACCATCCCAGAATGAAACCACCAATGTTTCATTTAAACATATAACTCCCATAAATCCAGTATGGCCTGTATATCTGTATCTATGTATATGCCTAATCGGGGCTTTTGTAATTACCTTGTAATTACCATTATTCTGTTATAATATATTCGGAAGTCAAAAGTTGCGCCTATAGTTAAGTTACCAATTACTGAACAAGAAATAATATGGAGAACTGGTTATTTCACAGTAACTGTGGTAGATACTATGAAATAACCAGTTATCCTGATTTAATGCACTCGTGGAAAACGTAATAAAGGATCATTCCCGCTCGGTAACCCCTACACTGTTGACGAAAAATAAATAAGAAGGAAATAAGAAGTTATAAAATTTCAACTGAAGTATTTTCTTTGCTCCATAGAATTGGGGGTGCCCTTTTTGGGAATTTTGAGGGAATACGAAGACAAATTAACAAGGTCATCTATCGTCAATCAAGGTCAATCATTGACTCTCCTGGTTAAATCAAACTTTTGATATAAATAATTTTAAATTTCTTTTCCTTGTTTTTCCCTTCTTTTGGCCTCCAGTAGAACTTAACCTTTAAATTTAACTAATCAAGCAGTTAGCAAGGAGAACCAGATAGATTTATTTAAATATAACTATTTAGGTACTTATAGTAATAACCGAATGAATAGGTAAATATACATATAAGACGTTACAATGGATGCTACCTGATAGCCTACTTAACTGAGATCTGTAGGATTATTAAGGTTATATAGCAAACCAAATTAAAGCGGCGCCCAGCTAACCAGTTCGGACCAAAAAAGTCTGGCAACCAATTATGTTTCAATTTTGTAACTGCTGACAAACTCTCATTCCAAAAGAATACCTGTGCCCAGCAGTGGGACAAAAATGGGTTGACGAGAACTGCTGATAACCAGTTCGTGCTAAAAAAAAGTCTGCACAGCCAATTATAAGTATCAATTTTGTAACTGCCGGTAAACTCACTCATTCTGAAAGATTACCCGTGCCCAGCAGTGAAACAATAATGGGTTGTCGAGAACTGCAGACGCCCAGTTCGTACTAAAAAAGTTTGCACAGCCAATTATAAGTCGCAATTTTGAAAATGCTGACAAACTCTTGTATTTTGAGAGAATACCTGTGCCCAGCAGTGGAACAATAATGGGTTGGCGAGAACTGCTTGGACCTGGAATAAGCTTGGAGCGTATTACCACTCTACGTTTCTAGACTGATAATTGACATCCATAATCTTGAAACACCAGAAGACAACACTAACGCATTACTCAATCATCATAAGTTTGTAAAACAAACTCCAAAATAACTTAAAAAATGGCAGTAAACACAGAAAAGCTGTCGTAAGAGGGCAACAATGAAATTTATCTGTTATACGACGTGATGTTCAAGATTTGGGAAAACTAATATACTTATAATTAGATTCTGGAATCTTATTAAGCGACGCCTCCATAATAATCCATAATAAATGCTTTATCAGTATGTATCACATCTACATCTAGTATAGTATATAATATCTATAGTATCTATAGTACGAATCAGTTCTTGCGATACGCTGGAAGAGTACAGTTGCTTGCGTACTCACATAAAAAGAGACAATCTTAGTCCTCTAGAGTAGTTACGCATTTGTTATTAACTTTAAATATAATACCTATATATGAAGTTAGTTACAGATGTCTATAGGCGGCAACGAGTAACCATCTTAAGATATCGAAACAAATTAAAACAAGCATCAAATCAAACTAAGCATCGGCTCATATAACGCTCACTATTAACTTTGCAAATAAATTGAAATGAGGTTAAAAAGGAGTCAACGATCGCTCAGTCATTTCGCAAAGCAATACAATGGCGGAACAGTTAGAAATAAAAAAGAACATTCTGCACAGGCATTGTACTTACTGATACCGCTGTGCAATAAATGTCTCTATTATAGGAGAGTTTAACCGTATTGCAATAGTGCGCAAGGCGACATGTACAATTACTATACAATATGATGAATGCTCTACATCACATCGAATCCGAGATACCTACAAGCCAGCGTCAGACAACTCCAATATTCGAATAAACACTAAGAAATATTTAATGATTTGTGCTAAGTTATTTTTTCCAGCGTGAAGAATTTCTTGCGTTTCGATGGTAGGGTGCCGGCACACTTTTATATGAGGCGACCATCATAGTCCTCGGGAGTAGCAACGATCTGTGATTGATTTCAGGTAGAACCCATGTCCTATATGAAGTTGCTTACAGAGAGCCATGGGTGGCAATGACCACTTATCATCAGTTGGACTGGCTCGTTTGCTACTTCAATCAGACAAAAAAAAAGTTTCATCAAACATTTTTACGTTTATTGTTTAAGCATAGATCATTTTTCAAGTCACAGATGATTACAAAAAACAAAAATTCCTACTGTAAACATAAACTTCGAGATATATTTCGATATACTATAAAAGCTATTCACTTCTTATTCGAGTATCACGCAAAATCATGATTTTTCACAGTGAAGCGCAAGTAAGTCTTAAAATGCCCATCGCACTAAAATGCATATAATACTATGTAGCGTACAATTTATATGTTTTAAATATCCTTATTATTGAAAAAATATATTAGGATCTTCGATGTAGTGACATTTGCAGCTAAGATAATAATACATATGTATATTTAAACAATGGCACGCCAGAATAATTACACGAATAAAATAATAAACATAATTGCCGAGTCCACAAAATCTTCCATTATGGAATCGAATCCATTTTGTTTGTTTCATACGATAATAGTGACTGCAGCTATGAATATACCGTTCAGTGCCAAAAATGGTTGTCAGTTTTTAAATTTTAAACTAATGTTAAATTTATAAAACAGTTAACGCTCCTTATTTACGTTGTATGCGCGAGTAAAAATTATGGATTTTTTTGTATTTACTATTAAAAATCTCTTTATTCACGGATGCAGGCGGTTTACGTTACATGATTCGACGAATTTAGTATGCGAATCAGCTTTCTTTGAATACTGCTGGTCGTTCGTGGTTTCTGTATTCGCGACATATGGGCGGAACATAACCTCCGCAAATAAGGAAATTTTGCTGTAAATATGGATAATATATACAAATGCTTGACGGGTTCACTTTGATTCATAATCATTACATAGATTACACAAATGATGGCCGAATTGTAAACAAATGTGTAAAGAATACATTTTTATAACCTATTTATCTTTCACTCATAAAAACATGTAAATTATCAAAGTAGTTGTGTTGATTACGATAAATACACGCAAGATATGCACGATATGCGCTAGCTGCTGAGTTCGTACCTACACCTGGTTTCAATGAGTCAATCCTTTGTACATTAGCAACGGAGTTTATTCAATCTCGGAGTAACTGGGTACTCGTTCATATTCCATATATGATATGTAGGTTATCGGGCCAATTTAACGTGGTAGAATGCATCTCATGCGTGTGTGTACGCATACTACACTAATCTCCTAAAACAAGCCTATACTATTTCTATTCCAGAAGATAAATGTCAGCTCGAATGCCAAGATATACTGGCCCGCCGTTTGTTAATAAACAGAGCATACGAAACGTTATAAATTTAACTGATTGTTCAATAGTTTTAATCAATATTAGAGTATCTTGAGCGAGCGATAAGAGCTCGGTTTATAGATAAAGCAAGCTATCTGATAGGTGATGTGTACATACAGTTGTAATTGCATATGCACACCCATTAAAATTGACGTGCCTTCTTTGTTTTCTTGTATCAGTCTTGAGTACTACACGTGCAAATGTTGTCATGTAGTATGCCAAAAACGATAAAACAATGCATAGCATAAAGCGACGGCTCACAGCATTCAGAATTCTAAAATTCGCGACTGAAATTTTATTACTTTATCTCTTTGGTACTACGTTACGAAACGTATAAAAATATAAACAGAACATATGATAAAAACTTTTTAACAAAAAATATCTACCGACTTCCATGTCACAAAAAAGTAAAAAATAATTTAAATATATTTTGGTCTAGAACATACTCAGTACTTAGTACATAGTTCTGAAGTCGGTGCTCATATAGGACGTAGTTACCGTCGTCCAGCGAAATATGTCGAGCACCGACTTCAGGACTATGTACTAAGTACTGAGTATGTTCTAGACCAAAATATATTTAAATTATTTTTTACTTTTTTGTGACATGGAAGTCGGTAGATATTTTTTGTTAAAAAGTTTTTATTTTACACTTTTTAGTGACTATATTTTTATGTTTGTATTTAAATAAAGCCTCTAAGTTTGCTTTGTGCATCTACATATTCACAAAAATTAAACATAAAACACTTTTACAATTCATACAAACAGGGCGCCCCCTCTGGAAGTACCCCTCCATCATCAGGGTTGAGGAGTTGAAGGTCAAATTTTTCATCTTATATTGTTGCTTAGTAATCTTATAACATATACGTTAGTACCAGGTGGCTAACTTCTATGGCTCAGGCTTGCAGTACCCTGCATCATCAGGGTTTAGAAGTTGAAGGTCAAAATTTTAATTTTGTGCCTCTGTTTGGTATTATTTTTACATACCCGTAAGCACCAAATTGCCAACTCCTATGGTTTAGAATTGAAGTACCCCTTCATCATCAGGGTCGAGGAGTTGAAGGTCAAAATTTTAATTTTGTGCCTCTGCTTAGTATTATTTTTACATAACCGTAAGCACCAAATTGCCAACTCCTATGGTTTAGGATTGAAGTACCCCTTCATCATCAGGGTTGAGGAGTTGAAGGTCAAATTTTTGATTTTATATTTTTGCTTAGTATTTTCTTTACATAACCGTAAGCACCAAATTGCCAACTTCTATGGTTTAGGATTGAAGTACCCCTCCATCATCAGGGTTGAGGAGTTGAAGGTCAAATTTTTCATCTTATGTTTTTGCTCAGTAATCTTATAACATATACGTAAGCACCAAATGGCTTATTCCTATGGTTTTGGCTTTAAGTACCCCTGCATCATCAGGGTTGAGGAGTTGAAGGTCAAATTTTTGTCCCATGAATTTGCTTAACAATTTCATTATATATTCGCAAACATCAAACGACCAACTTTTATAGTTCAGGCTAGCAGTGCCCCTGCATCATCAGGATTGAAGAGTTGAAGGTCAAATTTTTCGTAGTAAATACCTACATAGTAATTTTATTCTATATTTTACTCAATTGGACTTCTCCAGCTAAGGTTCGGCCGACTATCACTAATTTTATTATTTTGCTCCAAAAAGTTGAAGATCCTATGATTAGAACCTTATCAAACTCTTATCAGACTACCCCTGGAGTACATCCTTTCTAATAAAAAAAGAATCATCAAAATCGGTTGGCGGGATATTGAGTTATTCATACATTTATCGCGTACATTGAAAATGCAAATTTAAGACTTATGCGTTTTTCTTATGGATGCCCTAGTCAAAAAAATACTAAAAAAAAATGGGACCCTATGACACGCACTACCTTTCAAATAAAAAAAAAATCATCTAAATCGGTTCACCCAGTCCGGAGAAATGAGGTAACAAATATAAAAAAAAAAAATAAAAATACAGACGAATTGATAACCTCCTCCTTTTTGGAAGTCGGTTAATAATTTTGAAAAATATACTCAAAACTAAATAAGGGCATAAAAGTCTTACGATTTGTAATCGTCCCATACAACTTGCCCAATTCTTGTATTCCTGCACCAAATCACATCTAACAGCGAGTAAGATTATATTCAAACCCACCCCGAGTTATATCGAGAAATTAGTGCCTACGTAAAGAAGTTACAGTCAACTAAATAAAACCCACCTTTAGGTAACACCAGCCACATCTCGTGAACTCCGAAGTATATCTTGTAGGGAAACCGTTTATTAAGTTCTCAGCAATCTTCTGAGCCCAGTTTCGTCGTTCGGGAGCACTCGCACAGCTGAATAGTATTTTACGCGGACTACTGCGAACTCCTGCTGACAACATCAACTCAAAGCAGTAGGAGTTGCCAGACGTGCTGTTGACAAACAGAACAAAAATGAAAGAGAAAGAAAATGGTACAAAGTAATTATTGTTTTCTTGAGTTAACTCTTGGTTGGTGTAAAGACGAAGCATCATCAAAGAATTTGTCGTAGGCTTTCTGGATTTTAATTCTTAACGTCTCTTAGCATTTTATCCTAAACATCCTAAACCATTTTTTTGGAAATTTGGTACTCAAGGCTGCATTCTTGAAAAGTTTTTTTATGAACTAAGTATATAAACTTCATTAAACCCAAGGGCAAGTTTCAACCATTAGGCTATAATGGTTGAAACTTGCCCTCTCGTTCGGGAGGTCCCAGGTTCAAACCCAGGCACGCACCACTGATTTATGTGCGTATTAGAAATTAATTATCACTGCTTTTCGGTAAAGGAAAACATCGTGAGGAAACCTACACACCCAAGAGTTCTTAAAAAAAAAAAGTTCTCGAGGGTGTGTGAAGTCCACCAATTCGCACTTGGCCAGCGCGGTGGACTAGTGCCTAAACTCTCTCATTCTGAGAAAAGACCCGTGCCCAGCAGTGGGACAATAATGGGTTGACGAGAGAGAGAAACCCAAGTGCATTGGAGGATAATGTTTTTCAAACATATGTTACCATAATCAGTAAATTGTTTTCAAGGAGCAGCAGGGATTTTTAAAATAAAATTAGTTGGAAAACACTGACAAACGCAAAGTTGTTATTTCCTTACTTACATCCTTCCTTCCAACATGACTTCCTTACTCTACATTAAATCAATAGGAATTTTAATGAGAAATTATATTCAATTTACTGGTAATATAAATTTACCTGTATAAGATAAACTACCTTATTAACATTATTGCAGCTATCAATGCAAAATGCAATGAAATTGTTAAATCTGTTACATTCAATATACATCGACAATGCAATATTTTACAAACATTTTATTTCAAGTTTTTGTTGCTGATCAATATGACAATTTGTAATTCACTTGTTACCTGACTTTGTCCCTTTTGCTGAGAAAATTTGCTGCTTAAAGTTAGCAGTAAGTCAGCAAGCCAGAAGAACAATACTATTCAACAATTCCTATGGAATGGGTCCCATTTCATGAATTTATTTTTACATTTAAAGTAATTTTTGATACAATTCTGCATTAAACTGAACATCTTCTTTATAAATAAGATACATATTTACATTTTTACTAGGCAATCTTTAAAAAAAATAATCTTACATGTCTTTATCATTACAAATATTCATCATAAATATGAATAAGCTTAGTAAACCAATTACTCATAAAGATTATAAATATACTTGCCTTGATGATAGCGGGAGAACTATTTGTAATGAATATATACTGTCAAGAGTATAGGCCTCTTTGAGAATGGAGTTCGTTGGGTCTGAATAACACATTATTTTCTGATCAGATAAAACACAGTAGCGCGATTGAACATTCTTGAATAAATCTTCCACAACTCCGGACACAACTTTGTTGAGCATGCCGCAATAATATGGCATAGCCATCGAGTTTATGGGTGGCCTGTCTACTTGTTCCACTTTTGCTACACTTTGTTTGCTAGATTTGTGCAATACATTATCTAATTTGAACATATTTGAGAACTTTTTCATCACAGTCGGCTTGGACTCTCCATCCAAAGCAGTAGATTCACTTCCATCATACCAATTAGAGTTAGTATCCTTGTTTAGACTTGTTGAAGCGGTTGGCTGTTTAGTTGGATTGTCAATGGGAACGAGACTGTCCGACCTCTCAGGGGGAGTCGGAGGATTAAAATAATCGCTTTCTCCAAAATCATACACACTATCCTCCCCACTATCTGTGGTTACTATAGTGCCATATGTGTCTCCAATTAAAAATGATTCTAACAAAATCAGTTCATTACTAACTCCTTCATATTTTTGAGCAGTTTTAGTGGAGTTTAAAGGATCAAACTCATATATAGTGCTCTTGCTAGGCCTCATATCTGTTTCACTGTTCATCTTTGGGGATGAATGTGGAAGTGTCCAATTTTCATACAGTGAGTTCTGTCTCATGTAGTCAAAGCTGCTCTCTCTCTTCTTCCTCCTCTCTGGCACTTCAGGTACTTGTGTTTGTGACACAACACTCACTATACTGTTTGTTCTGGAAGGTCTCGGAGTATCATATGTTTGCTGCTCATTGTCCATAGTCAGACTATTATCAATCTGCTCATATTCCTTGCTACTATCTTGCGAAAAATCACTTACTGTGTCCGTATTTGAATCAGATGTAGTCGAAATGATTGAAAGGTCATCAAAGTTCGAATTGTTTAAATTGAAATTAGGCGTATGCTTTTGTAGGGTACCCTCATTATCATTTTTGTATTGCTTTTGCTCCAGCAGAGGCGAATGAAATTGTATGTTGTCAAAGAAACTCACATCTGCTGCAGGCATAGACATACATCTCTGAGAGTTTTCATTGTCAGTGTTGTCAGATTTTTTTGAAGACCTGCGCAATCTCAGCCCAGCTGTCCTGGTGCCTTCTATGACCGACTTGGTGACGGAGTCCCGCACCGCCCTGGACGTAGTGAGAGTCTTTTCTAGAGTACCCTTAGCAAATTTGGAGCCGTCGACGATCGTTTTCTCAATCTTTTCGTTCGCAGATTTGGCAGATGTGCTCACCTTAAGTGCTACGTCCTCAGTTATTTGTTTCGAAACGGAACTAATCGAGCGCAGTATATCGGAAGCCGACACTCTGTCGCCGCTGGTGGGGACTTTAGTACGTGGAAGAGGCACAGGTCGCTTCACTGGGTCATTTTGCGCCAAACAAGCGCTTCGAGGTTTAGGCACCGGCGGCGTATCCATTAGTCAGAATTATTACAGCTACTTACTAGAGATATGAGAATTCGGACAGTAATGCATGTAATGATAACATTGCTGAACTGCTGACACCGATCACAAACAAAATCAGAACGATATGACTCACTATGTTCACACTAGTTTGACCCAACCCAACTATCACCCTTATTCTATTTTTACTTAACAAAAAGCATTTTATGTTATAGAAAAAATACTATTTAGAAATAAATAAAAAATATTAAAAGAAAATAAACTAAACAAAACAAAACACAAGGAGGCAGTGGAACTCTCTCATTCAAAGTCAATCACTGTGTTGACCACAGAGTACATTTTGTGGGTAATGGGTATGACAGGACTAGACTTCGCGTTCTGTAGTATTATAACAATATCGTTTTAATTACACAAATATATAGTAGAACACACTCAATCAGTTTAAGCTGAAAATAACCGTATAATATTTAAGTTAAATAACTGTACTTTAGTTCAAAAGGAAAAATCTGAAGATAAAATTTTATTTTCAGTAGAGATAAAAATATATTAAAACGTGTACAATTGAACCAAATATTTTCCATGTTACCCATAAGCTATTCAGATTTTAGATCAAATACGATTAGTTTATATATGTAGAACTATTGAATAGGTTGGAAGGTCCATAATGGTGAGTCAAGTAGAATAGGTAGTTTCCGCGGGAAAATTTAAAATGATGACGTCTAATGGAACGCACCCATTATGATCGCCAGACATGACAACATTATACTCACAAATTTATTTTACCGTCTTTTTTTCTTTTTATTGTTATTATCCAGTTACTAATATTTTTATTTCGGTATCAGTCAATAAATAAATCTAAATATAATTTTATAACTACTACTAAACTTAGTAATGCTTTGTTTTAAAGCTGTTAAAATTAATTAATCTTCGCCATAAATTCGCTTGACATGCTAGGGACCTACCTATACGACAAATACGACAGAACTTTCCCTTCAACCCAATGGAAGTAAGTAGTCCATAATGCCAAATTATTATAGGTGATAATATATTGTATATATGATGCTAAATGAAGTGTATTCTTTATTACAGGCAAATGATTCAAATTTAAGTGCAGGATGAATAAAATAAAAGTTGTTTCAGGATGCACATTTATTTATTCATTCAGAAAAATCACAATTGTAAAAGCGGTTACAAAGTCCATACAGACCATTCTTTGGCGACGAAGTAAAGATTCCAAAAAAATCAATAATTAATTCTAATCAGTGTAAGATAATGTTCCTAACAAAATTATGCCAAATTTTATTTAATTTTTGTGCGTTAATCTTTTCCCTACTAATGTTAAAATACGATAAAACAATGTGTATTTTTGCAGGAACAGAATTGTGGGAAACTCTAATTGTTAAAAGTACTTATACAAGTTTTAAGCAATTCAGATTATTTATGCGTGCGTCGCTCGAGTCTAGTATGTATGGTACTAACCTACATTTCCACCTGTAGGACCTTGAACCAATACATTATGCATTACACATTATTACATTAATAAACATTGATTACAAATAAGACATTGTTTGTTCATTAAACTGAGTTCTTTACCTACTTGCATACTTAATTCATAATATGACTACACATTGATATATTCATAAAATCATAACATTAATGTGATGAAACTAAAGGAATTCCTGGTATTATCATAGCATAATTATGTGGTATATAAAGTCAATGATAAGATACATTTTTCCTTATTATTATGCTTTCATAGTAAAACAACTTATAAAGGCTAAACAGAAATAATTTTAACGTAAAATTAAATAACAAAAATATATGTACAAATTTAGCAATAAATAATAGTTAAAAATAAAATAAAAGTATATCAGTAAATAATAACTCTAATCTGTAAATGAAAAATAAATTTAAAATAATTATATGGTTTTCATGACACTCTTGAAAACAAAGCTTTGTATTGGAATGAAAGTATCTAATAAAACTTAATGCTTTTCTACATCTATTTTATAGACTACTGTTTTATTTACGGCCACATGGGGAGGGGATGTTAACATTTAAACATTAAATATTACGACACAGTAATAACGTTTAGCGAATGGAACAGACAAATATGGCCAGAGTTACAACATCCAGAAAGAGCTTTCTCGCTCAGTAAAGCACATTATTTTATGAAGACTGGACTCAGTCACATTAAACCCCTATTATAACTCTTATATATCTAAGGAAAGTTATTATCTTAAATTTTAAGTAAAATTGAAGTACATGACAAAAATACAGCTATTGCAAAATATGTGAAATGAAACGTAAATTGTGTATTTTTGACGAAATAAAAAGTTTGAATACGATGCTCCCGTTTTAATTTAAATCATATTAAAATTTGTAATCAAATAGAAGTCAGCTTTTTATAAGCTATTTACCACATTCTTGGTTCAATATTATTTGTATATATTACGTATACATATAATGTAGCTACAACACATCAAGACCATTAATGTACATGCACAGATGTACCTGTGGGATATTGCTATAAGGAGTAATAATGTGATTGTTTACACATACCTCCTTAAGTGTTATATTAGATTCATATTGGCACTATAAACATATTCAGAGTGAAATACATGTAATAGTTAAACGCTAAAATATTATCAAAAAGTAAATTGTGATATCAGAAAAAAAATGGAAGATATCCCTATTTAATTAAAAATTGTGCCATTGTTTTGTAAATGCCGGCCAGGTAAATGCGTTCGCATAAGCCTACGATACATTTTTCTTAAAACTTCATTCCGTCACAATTGTCAACGATTAATACAGGATCACAAAACTAACATTAATACATTAAATGCAATACAATATTTATCCAATAATGGCTAACACTAGTATAATTACCGGTTGCAATACATTTACGTACAAACTAGATTACAAATTACTTGTTTCATAATAATCACAACAATATAATTGTGTATAATAAAAACGATACAAGCTGTTTGCTCATCGACTAATACAATAATTTAATTAACTGCCTACTTAACGTCCTAAAAGGTGTTTTAACAAAATTGCATAAACATGCTACACGTAAGTCACATCTGGAGCGACAGATCAGCGTTAAAAAGTTTTCAATGTATCAAAATGTAACTTTTGGTAACGAAAACCACGAATCGAGACAAATCCCAATAGAGAAAGAGGAATATAAAAGTCACTAAAGATAAAAAGAACAGTACAAATTCAGACTTACATCAGTCTTGTCTCGAAACCTGACTAAATCCGAGTGAAACATTGTTAAAATCAAGTCAATCTAATTTGGTAGTAAACTATGCAAATCAATGTTTACAAACATCTACAATTCTAAAAATAAGACAAAATGGAAGATAGCATGAAGTTAGTAAATTCGAAGTTTTACAATAAATTTATAAAAAGAGAAATACAAGTATGTTTAACTTCCATCTAAAATGTGCTCATAATTAATGTCGCCTCCAATTTATTGCGTATTATTTCGTATAAATACTCACATAATAAAACATGACTCGTAATCGTAGACAATTTAGTTTGTTACAGACAAACTTGTTTGTTGTTGGAGAAACCCTGTCGGGTTCTAGGCCTGTCCTATGAACAGTTACTGGATTGATCAGGACGAATCGACCGAACGATTATTATCATTGTCCAAATTTTAGATAAATAATAATTTATTTCGATATTTATCGCATATTCGATTTCAGCTGTACGACACAGAAGTGACTGTTTAGTTTGACCGCGATTTACATGTTGTAAGCGATATATATAGCATCGATTTGATCGGATAAGAAGCCGTCTCGTAGATGCATGCGTTGCTTTTCGCCACGCGAGTTAATGGGTACGACTCCGGGGTCGACCACGACCACGACTCCGACGATAAGGTGGTGTTCCTCCAGAACTGTGTTGGTTACCAGTGGGACGAGGTTGAGCGCTTCGCTATCGTTGCCGTCCAACTCTACGACCACCACCAGCAAGTTTGTCCAGGTGAAAACAGCGCTGAAATATTAAAATTAGCTTAGTCACCAATATCTACATTATTGTCGAGTGCAGTTTCATAATTAATACATAAGATCCAACACACTACTCTTAGATCTACAAAGTAATTTCAATTTGTAGACGCCTTCATGACTCGACTTTGGAGGCAACGACAAGTTGTAGACACTTTTTTTAGTTATAACAGCAATGTTTAGCGTCTCCGTGTTCTGGTTTTTAAGATTTAATGAGGAAAAATGATTTTTGCAATTAATTATTAAGTAAGGAATTATTATAATATCATATGTTCATTGGACGATAACATTTTTTATGTATTTCGCTTTCTACACTCATAACCCATTATACACTCGTAGCCCCCACTCTAGGATTTTCTGGAGGGCCATACATAGTCGAATACATAATGGGTCTGAGTGATGCAGAACAGAAATCTAAATTTATCATTTATTATGTATTCTATAAATTAAACTCAATATTTAAAAGATGAATACATACCATTCTGCGATTTTCTTGTGGCATCTCATAACGGAGTTTTCAATGTCGATCGGATGGTATCGCATGCCTCGCAGCATGATAGTCTCATCGAGCGCTCCAACCACAAACACTGCGTCATGGGTATCGTGGGACTCCGAGGAGCCCATGCCACTCACACTCCCGCATCCAGACGCAAGAGACTCAGTGTCGCTGTCGCGGGCCATCATCGACGTGTCATCGGAACCACTGGCCGTCGCAGTACTTATTTCAGTCCGTCGCAAAAATCCTAAATATCCAGTCCGGGCGTAAACCTCCCCTGTATTCCCAGTCACCAATTGAGCGCTGAAGTGATCGGCGTAATCGCTCTCGTCGCCGTAAATTGTAAAGTATCCACTCGCATTGTGAGGTGACTGAACCCAAATTTCACCTAAATGGGAGTCGCCGCATTGGCCTTTAGTTTCGGGGTTTGCAGTTATAACTTTCATACCGGGCAGTAATTTGCCGGATTCCATTAGACACAGCGAGTGCGGGCTGCCTCGTTCGACTAGAGAAACTCTATCGTTTCGTAGCGCCCGGAGATCAACGTAGACCGTAGACGGCTCAGGACTAGACGCCCCTTGGAGGCAAATGGCTATATTTACTCGGCATCCAAAAGATGTCGATACGGCTCTTGGGCTGAGACCGAGAGCTGAGAAAAGTTTCGAAAACGACGTAGTCAGATGCATTCTGGGTCGCTCTTCGGCCACAACTACACATGTCCTGACGCACGCTAAGTTGATGCCCTTCGATTTAAGTTGATTCACTGAGCTGCCTAAACCCTTTGTACACAATTCCATAACACCGTACGAACAGAACGTGTCACGGACTTTATATTGAGATACGGCGCTCAGCCAGAGAGCGGGATTGATCTCAACTTCCGATGGCGGAATAAGGATCGAGTGGTGTCCTGAGTAAATGCTGCTCAGACACCAAAGGGCGAAACCTAGTCCACAGTAAGGATCCAAACAAAGCGCTATATGGCGAGATGGATACAACTCGCAGGCGATCTTCATAGAACGGCAAAGGGAGGTGACCGCCGCATGAGACATTTTAATGCCAGCCAGCATACCCGTCGTCGATACGCTGAAGTCCAGATAGGCCAACATCTCAGCTGTCGGTGCACGATACAATATGGGTAGCTTTTTCTTAGGCATGTCATCTGTATCGAGAGTTATAGGCCAAGCTTTGCTATCAAGCACATTGCTGGCTTCCTTCGACCGTAGCAATTTTATCACAGATTGATTGGAGAGTACTAATGTTGCCTTGCTCACGTCGACGATCATACGAACAGTGGGCAGGGTTGTGTGAAGATTCTGAGGGTGTGGTGGGCGAATAGTTACCGGTACAGCGCCCACGTACAGGCAGCCATAGAAGGCGCAAATGAGATCTAGCCCAGGCGGGAATATTAGAGCGACGTGGTCTCCGGTATTGACACGTCCTTTCTCCAGCAGCAAGTTACCGATTCTCTCAGCTTTCTTGTGTAGTTCAGCGCAAGTCAGTGCTTTGGACACGGCTCCTTTTGAATTGAGTAGTGTGAAAATCACGTGATCCGAAGTGCTTTGAGCGCGCCATCTTAATATTTGTGATATGAACTGATACTGTAAAGAAGAAAAGTAATATTAATTTTTAATAATGTAAAATATATTAATTGATCAATTAATAAATATAAACATGATAAATTTCGAACCTTGCGTGCAGCATCAGAATCATCCGTGTATCCCATGTCGCGGCCCTGCGCTGATGCTAAACGGTTACCTTGAACCAAATTGCCCACAATCACGGAAGCCGGTCCCACATCTGGAAGAAATATTCATTAGGACTATGTTAGGATTATGTTCATGAGATTACATTATTGTTCACGGGTTGGGTAGAAAGATTGCATGGATGGAGCTACAGCACTAGTATCCAATCGAAAAATAAAAATGACAAAAGTAAAATGTTTCTGAATGATAATGAAAGTTGGCATAAACATAACGCGTAGAAAATATTGACCTAGACCAGCAGTATTTTACAATACAAGCCACATATTAATTAGGCCTGTGCAATTTAGCTGAAGGATGCAGTTGTCGGCTCAATTTTATACCAGGAGACCATCTTAGTCCTCGGGAGAAGCAACTAATCTTTGATTGATATCAGATTGCTTAGAGATATCCATAGGCGGCAGTGAACACTAACCATCACGTGGACTGCATGTTCCTTTGCTATTTCAATCAGATAAAAAGTATTAGACAAGAGAATAAGTTATGAATAACGTACCTGAATGGATCTCCCTCGGCTTGGGTAGATTAGTGACACAGGTATGCGGGCACATCAGTACATTAGCCGGATGGAGGGTTCCGTCTAAAAATCGCCTCTTGCACTCGCTAAGGTGTATGCCACCGAGCGGCGTTTTGGGCAAGTAGTTCGGCTGAACTAACGCCAAGCAGTAGATGCCGACTTGGTGGATGGAGTCCACGGCTTGAAGAACCCGTGACATCCACTGGAAAGACTGTAGAGAAAATAGCTGGTTTAATATGAGAAATGTAACGGACTGAAACATAAATAAGATTCTGGTAGTGCTCCTCTGTGGTAAGACTGAACCTTTTTGACCCGAACATGTCAGAAGAGTGGTCTTTTTCGAGCCTATGTATCTAAGTATGCCTGTTTATATGTATGTATTTATGTATGCATGTCCATTTCTTTGACACGCGCTACAACCCAAATATCAATATGATATTCCTTTTATTTAGATTAAGCAGTCCGGTTTTTAGGTTTTGGTAATGGCATTTTTTAAATTTTGCCTCTAAAATGCCTTTATTTTTGCGGGGGCACTTGCAAATTATCCGTCACAACTACCACCTGACCGAAACAAGACCTCAACTGAAGAGATTCAGCAAGAAACTCAGAGGGTAAGCTTTTTTTCTTTATATAGTATATTTCTAATATTTTTAACCATCTTTATTTTTACATGGCAGCAAAAGCTATCTCGAGTACCTTGCATTACACTTGTGTTTAACCATGTTTGTTTTTATAATACTAGCAAGCTGCAGTATCCTGTTTTACATTTGCCTAGAGACGAGGCGTCTTACTAGATATGCTACACTGTACTGGGGGCAAATTGGATCTAAATAAATGTAAACAAACCATAAAAATTTCTAAGTAGGGTTATTACTAACGAATTTGTACACAAATTTTCGCGAAGTAATTTAATTAAGAAGAGTTGATTAACTAATAACGACCAACTGCAAGATAATATGCGAAAACCTGTCAAACAAAATTTATTTACCATTATCGTTATTGTATAACTAATGATGTTACAACCTTAATTCCATGAAGGGATTTGCAACTTATTATAAGTTACAGGTAACAGTTAATAATAGGTAAAAGACGGCTGATAAAACAACAAAAAGTTCCCCTGCCTGTCAGTGGTTGCTTGGCAATGCTTTGTTATTAAACATTCCATATGGAATTTGATTAGAGTATAGTGTTTATAACCCACCTCTTCCTCCCCACAGTCCGGCCGTTGCTCAGCGACAATACAGATCCTCTCGTCGCGTAACACTCGCACTGAGAACACGGCGATGCGACCTCTGTATATAAACTTCATAGGTTCCACCGCCAACACTGTCGCTATTATGTCGTCCATGTTGTGCTTGCGACCTGTCACCGTCATGAGGCCGTCGCGAGATCCACACACGAACACTAAGCCTGAGGACATATAACATAGTGTTAAGTATTGTTTTTGTTGCTAATATTGACAGGGATATGAAAAAAAAAACCTGGGGTACTCGGGGACTGCTGCGGCAAAGATATTGCATAGCACTTTTATCCACTTATAATTATTTATTTATTTATGCAGCATTTTTTTTCTTTCATATTAATTCAAGATTTTTTCTTTGTGTGTAGTAAAAAGTATTATAATTTTTTCACAAATAGCTGCTTACATATTCGTCCGATTTCCGAGCAGCTCGTCTCGATCAGTGCGAGCTTCGTACTGTCGTACCATATACATGCAAGTTAAGCGAACATCACCGGCCGCGCTACATGGTAGGCGGGGTGGGTGTGTTTTTTGAAGTGAAACTTCTTTAGGCGCATGAGGGTAAAATTTTTACAGATGAAACGTCACGCCGGTATGCAACGGAAGTGTCGGAAAAGAGAGAGAGAGTGATCGAGACCGATTGAGAGAGAGTAAGACAGGGCGAACGTAGCATGAGCAACTAGCCGTGGAGTGAGAGTAGGGAGCAAGCGAGTGAGAAAGATTGAGAGAAAAAGTGAGACAGAGCGAACGTCGTATCACGCCTTTTTCCCTTCCTCTTAATCTTGGAAATTTAAAGTTTTAGATTTGTATAAATATAAACAAGATTTATAAATTAGTTCGCCAAAGAAGTTTCACTTCTGACATGTGTACTTTGTACGCACGCATGTTTTTTTCGTTACGGAATTTCTTGATTCGATCGTAATACTCACCACCAGGCCCCAGGAAGCCTAGCAATCCGCTGCGCACATAATGCTCTTCCCCGATCGGCTCCCCATCGGAGTCCAGCGGGCGTACTTTGAACACGGTGTTAGTGAGACCAGCGAGACCCCAGTAGCCAGACCCCGTCGCCCCCGACAGTACGCAGATCTCGCCAACTTCGTCTGTCTTGCAGAGGAACGCTGGGCCCTCCATCTTCACCACTACGATGACGCCTGTTGATATAAAATTAAATTTAAAATGACAAAAACCTTTAATTGTTTATTGCATCTCTTAAGCAAAAATTTTACAATGGGGCAAACTTAATGTCCTTTTTTCGAGGGGAAACCTTCAAAAGATACCCGACGCCATGGGAGCGACGCATGGTTATGTGGGATTTTTACCGCACTAAAACCTCTGCCTCGCACTTAAAGAGGCCTTGGGAGGCCATTTTAAGTGCGAGGCCGTGGGCGATGCTATGCCACTATAATTCAGGTTATAAACTATCTGTATGTAAAATTTCGCCAAAATCGGAGCAGTAATTGTTGCACGTAATAGTAACAGGCATACATCCTCATCCATTTAAGTACAACTTTGTTCCTTAGACTGTTTATAAAAATTATAAAGCAATTAAGGCTCGTTTCTTAAACTTAGCTATGAATAAATTATGAATAACGCTATGAAGTAGCGAGTTGTGGGAAACATAGCTTGACTTTTTAAACGTGGTACCGTGGTTCTTAATTTCGGTGGAACCGTTTTCCGTTCAACTTCTTATGGTCGTGGTAATGGAAACATACCTGAGACGATCGGGCTTAGTCTACAGGGATAGAAAATCATATCTTGCGATCTTCAGCTAACAATTCTTAGCTGAATATTGCTTACAGAAGTCCTAAGATAGCAATGGCCACCTACCAGTAAGTGGACCGCATGTTTGCTACTTCTATGAATATGCAAGTAGGTACCCATTTCATATTCAAATGTATCCCTTCCGCAATAATATTAGTCTCAAATCTCTATATTGCACAAAAAGAAGTGGTAATAACTTCTAAACGCCAACTGAACTGACATCAAGGCATTTAGTAATGCCTACTAGGTACTGAATCGAAACTTATTATTATTATTTCATTTCTAACACGAAGCGGTTCTTGCGTTTCGATCGAAGGGTGTGGTTGCCGTCTTACTTTTATATGAGGCTTGATTGATTTCAGGTAGAACCCTCGTTCTACATGAAATTGTTTACAGGTGACCATGTACGGTAATGACTACTTAGGTCCTTTGCCGTTTTTTTATCTGATTGTAGTAGCAGACGAGCATCAGTCCACCTGATGTAAGTAGCCACTGTCGCCCATGGGCATCCGTAAGCAACTTCATATAGATCAGAGTTTCTATCTGAAGTCAATTAAAGATGCGTTGTTACTTCCGAGGACTAAGGTGGTAGCCTCATATAAAAAAGTGTGAGCCAGCAACCACACCCTTCCATCGAAACGCAAGAAATGCTTCACGCGAGAAATAGGTGAGGCGGTGGTACTTCCCCGGTCGAACAACACTTGTTTTACCACCTGACAAGTTCAATAAATAAACCCAAGGTACTCACACGAGGGCATCACCTGCCCACAGTCCTGCAGTGTGAGCGACGCTCAAGACGCCGTAGGAGAGGCCTGACATAATATGATAAAATGCCGCGACCCGAGCGACTTATACACACCGTCCTCACACGAGGACATCGTGTCACAACGCTCCTAAAGATTCGTTTAAAAGACCAATGTACTCACACGAGGGCATCACCTGCCCGCAGTCTTGCAGCGTGAGGGACGTGAGAGAGTTCTCAGCGTCGACGCGTACGACGCCGTACGAGAGTCCCGACATAGACAAAACGCCGCGGCCCGCCGACGACCCGCCGCGACCCGCGCGACGCACGCACACCGTCATCGACTCGCTACTGCACGCGCACGGGCAGATCGCGTCGCCACGGACACCTGAAGACATACGTCTTGGTTATTTAGTTGTCGTAAATCCAGTACCTCTGGTGAGTTCAGGTCTTCTCTTAAAGCAAAGAGGTAATCGCCATAACACAAACCCTTGAAAACACTTGTTACAAGAACTCACAATCGTGTGTTTCCTCAAGATGTTTTCAAAAAGGGTATTTGAAATCAGGGGGGAGTGGCTGGGATTCAAACCTCCGACCCCCGATTGAGATGCCGTGTTACAACTGGTACTTATACTATCACTGCTATTGTTTTGTTATTTATTGGTATATTTGTGTAAAAGTCGATTAATAAATAATAAATATTTTTTTGTATTTGTTGGATGAATAAAAAGATAAATAAATGAATATACAATATTACTAAACTAAAACTAAAAAAGGAGTAAAGCTTAAAACAGCGGCTACCCTCTCCACACTCACTGTGGATATGTGCAACATCAGGGGGGTTCATTCCAATCTGAATGCCGTACATCATCATCTCGAGACGGCAAAGCCGGCTTTACTCTTTTTGACGGAGACGCAGATATCAACTCCAGATGATACATCGTATCTGGAGTACCCCGGCTACAAATTAGAGCACGCATTTAGGCGTCGAGCCGGGGTGTGTGTGTACGTTCGGGGAGATATCTGCTGTCGCCGTCTTAGCTGCCTTGAAGACAAGGACCTATCCTTGTTGTGGGTGCGCGTGGACATCGGGGGACAAACCCGTGTTTATGCGTGCCTGTATAGGTCCTATAGCGGAGATGTGGAGACGACTCGACTATTTGAGCACGTCCAGTGGGCGTCCGACAGAATGCTGCAGCAGTGTCCTTCGGCGGAGTTAGTGATTCTGGGTGACTTCAATGCCCACCATGTTGATTGGCTGGGCTCCAGGATCACTGACTTTGCCGGAAGAGCTGCGTATGACTTCTCTTTGGCCTATGGACTCTCCCAGCTCGTGCCCGGTTTTACCAGGGTACCTGATGTGGAGACCCATACTGCTTCTTTGCTGGACCTTCTGCTGACCTCCCACCCTGAGAAGTACCAAGTAATGGTCAAGGCTCCTCTTGGTTCGTCTGACCATTGCTTGGTAAGTTCTACTGTGCCCTTGTCGCAACCCGTGAGGACACGTCCAAGCGGGAGGCGACAAGTTTGGCACTATAAGTCAGCAGACTGGGACGGATTCCGGGAATTCCTGGCTTCGTACCCGTGGAGGCAGCTATGTTTCGTCTCGGGTGACCCTAGCACGTGTGCTGATTCTATCACCGACGTGATACGGCAGGGTATGGAATGTTTCATTCCAAACTCTGTCGTGTCCGTCGGCGGTCGGAGCAAGCCCTGGTTTGATGCATCTTGCGCTAGGGCGTCAAGCCTTAAGCAGGATGCCTATCAAGCCTGGGCATCAGCGAGCGCGTGCAAGGATCCGAAGTGCCCCGAGCTCCGAACCGCATTTAATGCTGCCTCCCGTTCAGCAAAGAGGCATATGGCCAAGGCGAAGTCTAAGCACATCGGCAGAATTGGCGAGAGACTACTAGGCTACCCCTCAGGGAGTCGAGCATTCTGGTCGCTGGCCAAGGCTGTCGAGGGTAATTTCTGTCGTTCCTCACTTCCACCACTGCGGAAAGCAGACGATTCTCTGGCCCATACGGCAAAAGGGAAAGCCGATCTCCTTGGTACCCTTTTTGCCTCAAACTCGACACTTGACGATCGGGGGACCACACCGCCTACCATCCCGCGATGTGATAGCACAATGCCTAATATACGGTTCACACAGAAGGCTGTCAGGCGTGCTCTATTGTCCCTCGATATCAAGAAGTCGAGCGGGCCAGACGAAATCCCCGCAGTGGTGTTGAGGACGTGCGCTCCCGAGTTGGCTCCCATCTTAACGCGCTTATTCTCGCTTTCCTACACGGCGGGACAAGTACCGTCTTCGTGGAAAGTGGCCCTCGTTCACCCGATCCCAAAAAAGGGTGACCGCAGCGACCCGGCCAACTACAGGCCTATTGCAATAACTTCCCTGCTCTCTAAGGTGATGGAGCGAATTATTAACTGGCAGCTCCTGAGGTACCTCGAGGAGCACCAGCTGATCAGCGATCACCAATATGGTTTTCGCCAGGGCCGTTCAGCTGGTGATCTTCTGGTGTACCTTACGCACCGATGGGCGCAAGCCATAGAGAGCAACGGGGAGGCATTGGCGGTTAGCCTGGATATTGCAAAGGCCTTCGACCGGGTTTGGCACAGGGCTCTTCTCACGAAGCTTCCATCATACGGTCTACCCGAGAGGTTGTGCACGTGGATCACCGGTTTTCTGTCTGAGCGGCACATTAAAGTTGTGGTTGATGGGTGCTGCTCAGACATAAAGACCATCAATGCTGGTGTTCCTCAAGGCTCGGTTCTTTCCCCTACGCTGTTCATTCTGCATATCAATGATATGTTGCAGCAAGTCGGTAACATGCATTGCTATGCAGATGACAGCACGGGAGATACCTTGTACACGGGCCGTGCAAACACCTCTCGGATACTAGTGCAGGAAAGCAGAATTCGACTTGTGTCTGAAATCGAGCACTCTCTGGAGCGGGTCTCAGAATGGGGTCGACTTAACCTAGTTGAGTTCAACCCCACGAAGACACAAGTCTGCGCGTTTACCGCTAAAAAAGCCCCATTTGTCATGGCGCCAAAGTTCCAAGGGACCTCCCTCTCCGTTGACAAAAGCGTGGGGATCCTGGGCGTTGACATCTCGTGTGATGTGCAGTTTCGGAGTCATTTGGAAGGCAAAGCCAAGTTGGCATCCAAAAAGTTGGGCGTTCTGAACAGGGCCAAGCAATACTTCACTGCGGGGCAACTCCTTCGGCTTTATAAGGCTCAAGTGAGACCCCACATGGAGTATTGCTCGCATCTCTGGGCAGGGGCGCCCCAATACCAACTTAATCCACTTGACTCCGTGCAGAAACGCGCGATCCGAATCGTCAACGACCCAAAGATCACCGATCGGTTAGAACCTTTAAGCCTGCGGAGGGACATAGGCTCCCTCTGCGTGTTCTACCGGCTTTACAACGGTGAGTGTTCCGAGGAACTTTTTGACCTGGTGCCTTCGTCACCTTTTCTTCACCGCACCACTCGCCGAAGGATGAAGTTCAATCCACACCAACTGGACTCGTGGCGGTCCTCCACGGTTCGGTTTGCACGCTCGTTTTTGCCACGGACGGGCAAGTTGTGGAATGAACTTCCTCCTGAAGTATTCCCGGCGCGCTATGACATGGGGTTCTTCAAGAAAGGTGCGAAAAGAGCTCTCCTTCACAGCCGGCGATGCATTGGCAACTCCTCTGGTGTTGCGAATGTCCATAGGCGACGGTAACTACTTTCCATCAGGTAGCCCGTCTGCCTTATCGTTAGGTTAAATTATAAAAAAAAAAAAAAAAAAAAAAAAAAAAAAAAAAAAAAAAAAAAAAAAAAAAATTACGTGTTCTCTTGTCACAATTAATTACACGTTATCCTTATATAACTACACTAAGTGAAATTACAGCGACCATTCATCAAATACCAACCTTTGCTTTGAAACACTGATAGAAACTGGTCGCAGGAGGACAGTGACCACGGATTCGCTCCATCGGCCACCAGCAGCATCCGCAGCGAGCTCAGGGAGATCTCCTTATGGTCGCGAGTGGCCAGCAAGCCCCAGTGGAGGTCGCGGGACTTCACTATCGCCACCGACGCCCTACGAAATTACAACTCGTTTACACAATAATAAATATTAACTAGGTACTTATAAATATTTTAATTACCCAACTATGTCAGAAGAAGGGTATGTATGTTGTATGTATGTTTGTACGTATGTCAGTGCTAGATTAAGCCAGCGCGGGGCCTTCAGCAAATTCTGACCGGAGGCCCATAGTTTGCCATACGTAAGGATATTAAATAAAACAAAAATTTTACTATTTAAATTTTCTGGATTTAATCCGGGAAAATTTAGAGATGACACTTTCTATATCTTCTTTCACTTTAGGATTTTTAGAATAACAAAGATAGTAAAATATAAATAGCAGGTAGGTGTTGGGCCACGGGGCCACTCTTATCGCGGGGCACGTAGCATTTGCTACTCTTGCTATATGGCTAAACCGGCACTGAGGTATGTCCATTTCCTTGGGACGAGCCACAATCCAATCGACGTGACCGATCGTAATATATGACATTATTGGAATCGACCCAGTTAGTAGAGTGACATGGACTTTATAATTTTTAAATATGGTGCTCGCGATCAGAGAAAAAGTGGGGAGAGGTACGATTTTTTCATCTACATACGTGAAGCAAAAACTTGTGATCCGTTTTTAAGATACTTGCCGCAGATGGAGAAGTATGAAATTACGCACGGTTATAGTTGATCTAGAAAAGGATTACGCAATGCTAATATTTTTTTAAATAATGCACAAAATATTGTTACACAAAACACATTAGTGAGTGCACTACCTTGCATTTGACACAAACGCATACATCATAAACGAAATAAAATATTCAATGTCTTACTATGAGTGCGTTCCATTAGACGTTCACAAAGTTCACGCTCACGACTGCAGTTTTTCCTGTTCCACTAGCTTGTGAGCGTCACTGAGATAATCTCTAATGGAACGATCACTGTCAGACCTCTTTGTCAAAATATCCGCTACCGCTTTTAAATTCAGCTTGGTTAATTAAACCTATTTTTACCTTTAACAGGCGTGTTCAAAATAACTTGAAAATTATTACAATTTATTTGAATTTGAGAAATATTAGTGCTACTATGGACAACATGTAGTTTAGTTTTTTAATTTAATTTTCAGTCGAATTTCGACCGTGGCGACGGGTGACTAGTTATAATAACAATATGACTATCAAATGAATGCTAGTAAGTAGACCATTGCAAATATATATTCCTTATAATATTTACGACCTGGATTGACATGGGATTCTCATTACCATGACAAACGAGATCAAAGCGGAGTCCGGGGAAATGCTTTCAAACTTTAGAAGTATTTGTAACCAACTAGAATTATTTTAACATATTACGTATTTTAGAGTTGAATTACATCGCAACTACAAAACCAAACATAGTAACGTCTTTTGCAATGAAATGCATTAAAATTAAATTTTACTAATGAATTAGCTATTAAACCTTATGATAAATAGATTATACTAGTTGACCCGGCGAACTTAGTACCGCCTAAAAGTCCAAAACCTAAAATTATCAGTGTTCCTCCACTATATTATGCATTGATTATACATAAAAACCTTCCTTTTGAATCACTCTATCTATTAAAAAAAACGCATTAAGATCCGTTGCGTAGTTTTAAAGATTTAAGCGTACATAGGGACAGACAGCGGGAAGCAACTTTACTTATACTATGTAGTGAGGATGATAGACGAAAGCAAGCAATTAATACAACGCAGTAAACACATCACAATGTTGAATTATAGCAGTCGGTATGTTCTTATTATTACAATGCAATTGTTATCATACAGACGGTTGCGTTGACTTGAAACTAAACTTGAAACAAAGCCCACGCCTAATAAATACATCGCTACTGTCAGCTTGCAAGTGACTAACCGGAGCGGTGGACGTTGACTAACGAACAAACAGCACCGCTATTATGGTACATAAATATTTTATATATTTTTTTAAACGACTGCGTTAAGAGGGTAAGTTTTTCGAGTGTACTTATGTATCATTGTATGTAAATATATTTTAAGCGTTTATTTATTAGTTTGCAGACTGACATAGGCTATATTATTTGTTAAATATCGTTCTTGCGATAAATGAAAAAAGTGGAGATACAAGTTTCATTTGATTAACAATTTAACAATTTTACTTGTATTATAATATGAAAACGAGTAAGTCCTATTGATGACAAATGATTACAACCTTACGATCTGTATGCAAATACATTTTCTGATATTTATTGGTCAAATAGTGCTTTAAAAATATTGATTAAAACCTATGTGACCTCTATAAATATCTTTCTTTCTCTTTCATGAGAACTAATTGACTCAATCCTGTTAAAAGTGATACTAATTAGGAGTCTATTTGTCGTGTTAGTCAACGACGGTGCACGTTCGGACGTACGGACCATAAAATAATGACGCCTATCTAAGTACTAAGAAATCGAGTCGCAACTTGCCACGACCGCAGAGCAATGTGGTTTGGATTCTAATTTGTAAGCTATTTGTGTACTTTATTTTGAGACGCTTTAAAATATGCTTATGAAAATAGGTTTAGTTCAAACCGCTTATTAAATATTAACTAGTCACCCGTCACAATGGTCGAAATTGGACCCTAATTTAAATGAAAAATTAAATTCAAGGTATTTTGAACGCAACCGTTAAAGATAAAAAGAGATTTATTATATAAGTTGCATTTAAAATCAATAGCGGTTATTTTGACAAAGACATTTTTGTCATTAGGTGTTTCATAGCAAGACATTGAATGTTCTATTTCGTTTATTATGTATGTGTTTGAGTCAAATGCAAGGTAGTGAGTGTAATGTGTTTTTAGTTGATCTTAAGTATGCTTTATGCATTATTTGAAAAAAATATTAGTATTGCGCAATCCAATCGCAATTATATTTATGTATCGTCGTCAACCTATTATTGTCCCACTGCTGGGCACGAGTCTTCGTTCAGAATGCTTTATGGTGCCATGATCCATCTCGCTAGCCAAGCGCGAATTCGTATGCTTTACAAACCTTAGAGAGCTCTTTGGTGTGCAAGTTCTTCACGACGGTTTCCTCCACCGTAAAGCAATGTCAAAAAAATTATCATACATAGGTAATTTTAGAGAATAAGACGTGCCAACCGCATTTAAACCAATCGAGAGGACAAGTTTAAACCATTAAACTATCACTGTTTACACGTATATTTTCGTATAGCCACAACATAATATAAAAAAAAATCACACAATACCTGTACTTCGTGATCATATGCATCCACGACGCGGGGCTGACCTTCATCAGCGCGTACGGTATGAAGATGACGTGCATCCCGTTGAGGACGCTCGCGAGCACCGCGTGCCACAGCCCCGTCTCCCGCTTGAAGTCCAGCACGCACACCATGTGCTCGCCCTCTGTGTAGTTGCACGCTACCGAGAGCATCCGGCAGTGCGCTAACATCGAACCCCTGGGGAAGATTAAAGATTTAGCGTTTTTTGAGGCGTGGTTCGATAAAATACCTTATTGCGATCCTATGCGACACTGTTATAGCATTTTACAAAGGTCTTAATTGAGTGTCTAATCCCGATGCTGACAAAATGTAATTTTTTAAGGTGAAGGTTCCTTAAAAATGGTTACACATTGAGTTATGAGAGATTGAGTGTCTTAAGCAGTTGCTGGCACTATGTCAATGTTTAAGGTATCTTAAAATTGACACTTTGTTATCATCTATTGCAATTCCAGTGCTGGCAAAATGACACTATGCACGAACTCTATACAATAATTTTATTCATGAAGTTGATTGGTCAAATAAGGGCAAAATAACGAACTTGTATGAACTCTTTTCAAAAAATCCTAGACATAAAAACGACGGAAAAATCCTGTTACTATTCCAATGCTTGCAAATAGCACACTATAAACTTGGTCTAGGCATAAACTCTATACAATAATTTTACTCCTAATCATGTTGATGTCCTGGCAAAATATAACAATATAAGCTATATCTACACATGATTTTTTATAAATTCTATTCTTAATCATGAAGTCGACACAATAACCCTATTGCTGCTATGCTGACAAAATAACGCTACTTAAGCCACATCTTCCCATGAACTCTTTAAAATAAATCTATTCCTAAGCATAAAATCAACGCAATAACCCTGTTGCTGCCCAACGATCAACGCGTGAACTCAATACAAATTATTCTATTTCTATCCCAATACTAGGAAAATGTCACCACTTTAAAGTATCTTTATGCATGAACTCGACACGATAACCCCATTTTGCGAGGGTCTCAATTAAGCGGGCGTTGAATGCCCTATTTAGGATGTATAACTTGCTAACAAACAACAATAGAAACTGAAAATAAACCGTTGAGACTAAAAGTGCCCTAAAATAAAATGAATTTTGATGGTTCCATTTACAGCAATCATTATCATAAGTTATTACCGATTTAATGTACCGACCTATTTGTTTTTTTTATTTTACAATTGATATAGACTACGAGGATGCAGTGCACCTTATGGTAATTGGTCACTGCCGCTCCTGGACAACTGTAACAACGTTCAACTGAAGTCGATCACAAATGTGTAGCTACTCTCGAGATCTAAGATGGTCGTTAAATGAAACTTATTCGGCAACCACACCCTTCCACCAAAACGAAAGAACTTCTTCGTGGTAGAAATAGTTGTATAGTTATTACCGCCCCGGTAGATCCATACTTAGATAAAGTGAAGAGAAATCTTACTAATATCACAAAACTAAAGGTTTGTGATAATAGATGGATGGTAACGGAACTAGATAAAATATGGCACAGAAATAGATTAGTCTAGAATAACATATAGACTATTTTCTATCACGGAAAAAGGTGTGTTTTCCGTAAAATAGACTTATTTTTTTTTTTTACAGAACCAGTGTTCAACATAGTTTTTTGCGGTGATAGTTTAAAAATCAGAGAATAACATAGGGTAGGTATTTTTTTGTCCCGCATAATCCACAGGTTCAATAGGATAACGTGACAATTTCTGACGTTCTACATGAACTATATGTTGAAAAGGACTAAAATAAAGTTTGAGTATGTTTGGGGCATGTAATTCAATTATTAGACGCGTAAGTACCAAAGGAGATAGGAGGTCGTTGTTCCCTTATTTTTGATGACATGGTGCCAGTGAGATCTCATCTGTAGCATAGAAAGAATTACATCTCCGGTAATGATTTTGAAGATATCTTTTGCTCAATTCGTATTAATAATGTAAATTGTTATGAGCCCTCTTTAAAAATATTATTTCGTTAAAATATATAAAGTCAAAGATATAATAAAATTTCGATTATATGTCGCTAAAATGATGTTTTAAATGCGGGTGAAACCGCGGGCACAACTAGTTAATAATTAATTAGCTAAATTACTTGGTTTTGTTATGGTGTTGAATAAATTAATTTCTATGTAAAATGTTATGAAACGGTGAAATTATAGCGTATTTTTATGGATTCCTTCAAAAGGAAATTATTAAAATCTCCTAACAACATTTCTCGTTATATCCTTATATTACTTAATTATGTGAATTATATGACCGTACTTAAAGTATTCAAGAGAAAAATTGTATAAAGAGGGTGTATTCAAAGAAGAGTATGGCTTCTAGAGGGTGCCGTCGGGGTCAGATTACAACCTACGTAATACGGCTAGGTTTTATATGTATGATTCACACGTTTTAAACCAAAACCACTTCTAAGTAATAAACCACTTCAATGTAACAAAAGCAATCATAAAAGCGTTGCTATTAGATGTACTCCGAGTTTCCTAATAGACTTCTATGAACAACGACATCTATCTGAAAGTGTCTGATATGTATTTGAACAAATGTCGAACCGAACCGAAAGGAAATGACTCCCGTACAAATCCCGGTATTGCCTGAAAGCCTGCAGCCACCGATGCAACCACGAGATGGCACTGCCATTCATGTGAAATGCAATGAAACTTTCAACTTTCAGTGGAGTATAATTGAAAAGTTTCGTAAACAAAGTTATCGGTGGGATCCCGTCGCGGAGGCACGCCGTATTGTCGTTTTGGCGGAGTTTCCCCGAGTTTTCGTACACGATAATACTCGTCACTTTGCTTTCCTAAAGTCGGGTGCAATTTAACATTCAATTTCAACGTGAAATATTTTACTCGTACGAATCTCCATTTTCCGCGTTACACGCATAAAAGTTTTAGTTCGTGTTGTTCGTTTGAAAAGGGTATTCGGCGTACAGTTCATTTCACGTTTCGGATGTTTTGAAACAACAAGTACGGTATGCCTAACTTTTTAAAAGATACATCGTGTTACGTTTTAAATAGACACCTATAACTAAATCCTATTTCTTCCTTTCTAGCGTGAAGCATTTCTTGCGTTTCGATGGAAGGCTGTGGTTGCCGGCACACTTTCACATCATAGATCTCGGGAGTAGCAAAGTCAGATTAAAAAAACTCTTGAGGGTGATTTTTACAAGAATACCTGCAGCGTTACTGTCTATGTATATAATTGTAAGATTTAGGGAAAATTAAATCAATATAGGTATAAAGTGTTTTTTAAATATGTTATAGTATGTAAGTCAACGTAGTGTACTAGCAGTAGATGATTTGAAATACATTGTTTAGCAATGTATTTCAAATCATCTACTGCGAGTACATTGACATTGGCTCCATCAAATTTATACCACGTTGTTTAATGTTTCGTGCGTGGAAATGTTCGGGAATTCCTTCCATCTGCCTTTTGGGATTCACATCTGCACACAACTATCCCTTCCTATTGCCACTAATACAACCGGTCATCTTAAAGTTAAATTATTATAATTAGGATAGTTGTTTTTAGACACACCACGGTCTAGCATTTTTGTAAATAATACGGGGAAATAGCAAAACATTTTTGTAAATAATTTCTACCAACTGAAGCAGACATGTTTTGACTAAAACGTAACGAAAGATAACAGTATTTCGAAATCAATGATCAATAATTGGATCCAATTAATATATGTAGATGATTTCCGTCTATAATATCACTACCACTCTAGTTCTGTCGTAAGAGGCAATTGATTATAAATCTAGAAAATAGGTACAAGTGGTTAATTGAGAAACTATTCATCTGCAATCGCCTACACGTACACATTTTCTAAAGAAGGATTTATTATATTTTTTGGATTATTAACATCGCGAAAAAACTACAGTAAAATGGACATCACATAAGACCTAGTCTTAGGCTGCGTCCCCCGTCCCTGTAGTTCCGGGATCAGAATAGGGCTACGGCATCCCCTGCCTGTCGTAAGAGGCGACTAAAAGGGGCTTCCGGGGTTGCAGGCAGCTAGAGTGGAAGCTCGAACCGTTCGGTCAGACGATCCCGGGAAGAACGGTGATACATGTGGTCGCATACCGTCGTGAAGACTAGACGGAGCGGTGGGCCCAGCCGCTCATCTGGGAGGAGCCCGATGGGGCAACGCGCTCAGAGGATGCGGTCGGTCCGAGTTCCCGGAGTCGTCTTTATAGCGCAGAGGACAGAGGAGGCCACCGGGGGGGGTTTTAGTGGGGTAAAAATCCCACATAACCGGGTACCTTTTGAAGGCTTCCCCCTCGAAAACAAAATAAAAAAAGCTGCCTCCCCAGTAGGCAAACTGTTAGCGGCGTACTGAATATGCGGCGTACTGAATATGAGGCAAATTCAGTCGGCCGCGAACCGTGTGCCTGCTGGGGACACATGCCTTAACTTTTAACCGCGCAACATAGAGTAACATACAATACCAATAACACAAATTTTAAGCTACTTGCGTAGTAGGTGTCCATTTGTATTCCAATATTAATTGGCAATCAGCAAATGTTCATACAAACGACCGCAATTAATTTTGATATTATTGATCCGAATTAATGCAGTCATTCGCTTTATATTTACGTGAATTTCACCTGTTTCGATGTGTAAGCTCCATGTAATTTTAACAAGTTCGATGCCATATAAATTCGAGTCCTTTCAAGTCATATATGAACGTGTTGAATGTAAATAAATGGCACGTAAATTGTACAATACGTTTTTGTTTCCACTATTAACTTGCAGTTTACTTTGCAATTAAGAGTGAAAACGTAATCAATGATTGTTTTTGAAAGCATAAACTCGTACTGAGAGTACCGTTCGCTGAAAACTATTCAATTCGATTATTGAAGTAGCTTTTACGAAAAGGCATAACGACGAAAACTGAATAGTTTAATCAGTGAAGGTGGAAATGGAATTCAAAGTGTTTCGTTTAACTACCTCCACTATAAAAATGAGTTCAGTTCATAATTTAATAAAAGTTAAATGCACTCAGAACTCGTAACTCGTACATCAATCAAAAGCTCATTCACTGGCGAGGCATTTAATCGGGTTTAGCTCAGTTTTCGCAACAGCCACCAGTCACTAGACAATTTGTAATTTAAATGTAATGCAAATTACGTCATAAGCTCGAGAGTAAACAGTATGAAATCGCGATGTCGCCGAATATTCAAGCTTCGCCTTTGACCTAGGGTGGAGATAAGAGTGAATAACTTTTTTTTTTTTTTCATTAGCTTGAATTAGCAAACGAGCTTGCAATCCTCCAAATAACAAGTGGTCACTGTCGCCTATGGACACGTTTAAGAAACTTCATATAGAACAAGAGATCTATATACACACACTACGCTCAGAACCCCACACTAGGATTTTCTCCTCTGTCGTGGGTACCATGGACACACACAAGACGAATACACAAACACCAAGACCTAATCTAAACTAAACTAAACATTCAGATACCTGTCTGGCCAGGAATCGAACCCGGGACCCATTGCGCGTCAGGCCGGTATGGTAACCGCTCCGCCGGGCGTGTCGTCTATCTGAAGTTAATCTGAAGTGTTGCTACTACCGAGAATTAACATGGTCACTTCATATTAAAGTGAGCTGGTAAGTGTCCCACCTTTCTACCACCTTTAAATTGCTAATCCTATATTATAAATAATAGTTAATGTTCATAATAAAAGAGGTATACTGCAGTCGAGTAGACTTGTAGCGTGAGAATGAACCAACCCTAACCCCATTTACAGCCGTATCAAGATAATAATTGTTTGAACAAGTTTGAACAAACTGGAAATACCCCAGTGAAAGATAAAAAGGGACTGTAAACTAAATAAAACAAAAAACCGGCCAAGTGCGAGTCCGATTTGTGGAATAAGGGTTCCGTACAATTTTGTTAAAAAAATAATTCGACGAACTTGGAAACCGCGTGTTTTGATCGAGCAAGAAAAACACGTTCATAAATATTAATTTTATTCTGTTTTTAATATTTGTTGCTATAGCGGCATAATAAATAGGTACATCATCTTTGAAAATGTTAACTGTGTAGTTATCACGATTAACGCGATGGTGACAGACAGACGTACAGCATAGTCTCAGTAATAGGGTTCCGTTTTTACCCCTCGGCTACGGAACCCCAAAAATGAAAAGAGTAAGATTCCACCAACTTGTTACTGCGTTCTCCCCATTAGTTGTTGGTTCTTTTAATGAAAAATTTATAATTATACCGGCTATGAATCTATTTCTGTGTAGATGGCGGCGCCTTCCTTCGTCTACAATGTAGCGAAACCACGAGGGCACCCATTTTTATATTATATAGTCTATATTAATATTATAAAGAGGAAAACGTTGTATTTTTGTATGTTTGTCATGAATTAACTTAAAAACTACTGAACTGATTTTAAAAATTCTTTCACCATTAGAATGCTAAATTATCCCTGAGAAACATAGGCTATTTTTATTACTAGAATATATAAGGCGTCTTTGCTAAAACTTGAGTAATGTGATTCAAAGTGTCAAAATTTTTTTTTCATTGCATACATTGTAATACCTATTAAAAATAGAATAAAAAATGTCCAGGAGTAGTGCTGAAATGTATAATGGTTGGATAGATTACATTATAGTTTGCGCGAACGAAGTCGCGTCGATTCTGCTAGTGGTATATAAAACGAATGTACATCCGTTTCATTGTAACTATGTCGAATTTTATAATAAAAATGAATCTGCCTGTCTGTATAATTTGTAAAGCATTTGAAGGACGGGAACTAAGTAATGATAGAAATTGCTTTAATTTTCACAATATTAGTTTTTTTAAATCTGTGTCTTTGAAACCAAAGAAAAACCAAATTAAAGAAAAACCAGTACAAATCTTATGGTAAATTGTAGTTATTATTTCATTAAAACCCAAATGGGTTCAGAATGGGCAAACGAAATACTTAATGTAAAGTTATTGGAAATAAGTAATTGGAAATACATTTATTAAACCCCCAGGGCACCGCTTGATTATAAAAAGTTATTACGATTCCCTGAAAGGTCATGGATGCCGACTGATATGAGACGATCATCTTAGGGCGCGTTCCAGAAGACACCAAGCCCCAAACGCCCAAAACGTCGTTCCACTAGACGACCGCGGTCGTTGTGGTCGCGGCGAATACGTCACTCATGACGTCATGACTTACGCCCACGCGACGCTCATGACGACCCATCTAACAAGATGGGTAACATCGTTCCAGTAGAGAATACGTCAGTAAAGCTGACAAGCTAATTGAACGGGAAAAACTGCGGTCGTGAGCGTGCGCTTTGTGAACGTCTAATGGAACGCACTGTTAGTCCTAAGGAATGGCAATGCACGTCAGATCGGCTCGAAGATATAATTGGATGTATAAGGAGTTGTTAGAGATTTCAATTTTGGGGAAGTAGGGTTTTGTCAAACGTTACGATGCGTTATAGGAGTTACCTGTAACACATTGTCGAAGGGGAGTTTGAACAACGTGTGCACGTACAACGAACAAATTATGTAACGTGTTTGTTTTTATTGAAGTATAAAATTTCTTATTTAAGAAAAATACGACTACGACGAAAAATACGACCATGATATCGATGACGAAAGCGACTTGCTGCCAAAGTTCAGAGAGGAACAAAAGGACTGCAGTATAACGTTACCGTACGTTACGTTACATGGGGATGAGGAGGGCGGAGAGGGTCTAAAATCTTCAAAAATTGCTTTACGTAATACTTGAACGTTCTTTTAGACATAAAAACTAGGATATACCTGGTAACAATAACACCCATAGCAGACCCATCAGCCGCCGAGGTGTGTTCGATGTGTGCTGGGGCCTCCTCGGAGGGACGCGGTGGCGGGATCCAGTCGCGAGGCGGACGAGGGAGCTTCTCCGTGGACACCCACTGTAGCGACGGCCAGCCGCGGAACGATACCACGTCGCCCGATGACGTCTTAGGCAGACCTGATGGAAATAGTACGGAATAGAATATATATTTTTTTTTTATTATTTTATTATAGGCCAACGTTTGGCCGCGACCTTACCTGATGTTAAGTAAGATGCAGCCTAGGATGTTACACGCTTGCCTAGATAAAGCCTATTCACCCTCGTCTTAAAAACTTCTAGATTATAAGTGTCGGGGAACAACGAACGCGGAAGAGAGCCACTCCTTGGCAGTTCGCAGCAAAAAAGAAATACTGAAGCGCTTTGTGCGACCAAATGGAACATCAATTAGATATCGGTAGTAACCCGCGGTTCGTCTAGATGTCCGATGGTAGAAGGGAGCTGCAGGTTTTTATAGGTGGTAGAACCTATTTTTAGCGTGAAGCATTTCTTGCGTTTCGATGGGTGTGGTTTTATATGAGGCGGCCGTCACAGTCCTCGGGAGTAGCAACACATCTGACTGACTTCAGATAGAACTCATGTTCTATGTGAAGTTGCTTAAGATTTCTATGGGTAGCAGTGACCACTTACCATCAGGTGATGCGTCCTTATATTTTTTTCATAACTAGCTTATTTCCGCGGCTCCGTCTTACCCCTTGTCTTAATTCAGGTTATAAACAATCTATGTGCTAAATTTCACCGAAACACAATCTGTAGTTTTTGCCTGAAAGAGTAACAAACATACATATGCACAACCTTAGTGAGGTTGTACTTCCGCATTTACAATATTAATTGCATTACGTTAAATAAACTGCATTGCGCACAAAATTTTAACATTGTTGATACAAAATAACTCTATTATTTAGTTTTCAACAAATTTACGTAGTTAATATTTAAAATAAAATCCTACAAAACTACACAACTGTACAATAAACGGAAGTTTGCGGAAAATGAACGCGAAAATGGACGGATTTATTGTATGCGGGCGAGAAAATTGTTTAAGCAACTTTTAAACACATCTCTGTAACTGGCTTTATTTTGAATAAAACACGTTTAAAACTGAATTTTAGTTTCGACAGAAGCTTAATTCACTTTATATTCATCTTTTGCACCCACTAAATATACCTAGACCTGATAAAAGCATTCATATAAGTAAGAATTTTGCCGTGTGTTGCCGACCTTGAAGGACATAATTCGATCTCTAAAAGGGGATAAAGACACAAAATCCAGACGGAAAGCTGTCTTTCTGAGTTTCATGAACATCTACCTAACTACATTGGCTAAAGTCCCCCTATGGGAAGCAAGCGATAGAATTAAAAACGTCGATGGGTAGATGGGATAAGTCATAATAGTCGACAAACAAGAACCGATATATCGCTACTTTAAAACATAAGGGTCACAAATCAAAAATATTCAACTTATTTTTAGAACTTTTTTTTAGAAAAAAATAACCATATCCGAATTAAAAATTAAAAGAAGAATAAAAATACTTTTCTAACAGTGTATAACACATATTTATCTGATTTAAAATTACAGAGCAATTATACAAGAAATGATTTTCAAAACTTTAAATGGCTCTCCTGTAAAATTAGGTCTATTCGAGTTGTGGCCCTTTTGTTTTGAAGTAGCGATATGTTAATGTATTAACATGATTGACCTATGTCCTATACCTAAAGAAATTATGTTTTCGTCACATATATTTATTTTAATTGAAACATTACCTTCCTGTCCAGCCAATGAATAAACTTGGTTCTAACTTTTGAGAAGTTTTCATGAACACTCACCTTTCAAGCAGGCATCCGAAGTGAGCGCATATTGTATACCACACGAGCCCAGCAAGAACCCGACCTGCTGGAGTCCCGCGTCGCGTCTGGTCAGCGGGACCTCTATCGGGACCGGGACCACACACGCCTGGAGACACCCGTAGAACGCGCACATGAAGTTTATCGGGTCGTTGTTCGGATAGACCAGGGCGACCCGATCGCCGGGCTTTATGGAGTTGTCGCCGGTCAACGGACCGCCGCTGCTCGCTTTCGTCGTGAACGTCTTGTTCAGTAACGCGTAGGATATCTTCATTGAACGGCTCAGAAGTTTACCTGGTACAGATATTAGTAAATACATTGTAGAGAAAACATATTGTAATTTGATTTCATAATTACATAAATATAAATATAGGCAGAAGACTTTTTTTATTCGATTGTAATAGCAAACAAGCATGCAGTGCACCTGATGTTAAGTGGCCACTGCCGTCCATGGACATCTGTTACTTCAGGATATCTATATCTCTTGCTGTTCAGACCAGAACACAACAACGCATAACACTATTATTAGTAAGCAGAAATAAGAGTGGGGGTATAACGTACGAAGTTGAAGAACAAGAACGTTGGAATATCGTAATAATAACTCATTATTTCATAAAGAAAAATCTAAATAAGTGTATATAGTATACATGTATTAGTGGACTGAACATTAAACAATTTATGTATTTATTAAAACAATAATTCTCTTAGTACAACGGGAATAAGCTGGGTTCAAAACTTGAAACAAAGTCCCATGTTAACTTTAATCATAAATATGCAAGCTTCGGAAGGACTTACCGTAAGTAAGGGAGTTACTGAGTTTCCCATTCGGATCGAGTACGGTGGCCACGTTCGCTTTGAACGAAGCGGTTCCGTATCTCTGTAGCGCCGCTTCGAGGATTCTCGGCAAACCAGAGGGGACGACTAGTTGTTCCCCCACAGCTGGAGTCATCGTACCCCCTTCGGGCTTTGGAGCGTTCGGGTCTTTCGGATTCGCCGCTATCTCCAGCTCTATGTCGTCGTCCTCGTAGAATTCGGGCAGTGGCCGGCGTTTTGGCCGCTTTAGAGTATTTAAAAGTTGCTGTATTTTGGCTGACACCTGAGGGGATAGGAAGGAGAGGAAGCCCATGTGATATGTGGCTTTTCGATCGTAATTAAATTAAAAATTTGTATGCAACATAAAAATGCATAATCTAATGCGACGTAATTGATACAAAACACCGCATCCTTTGGAGTTATAATGCCGTAAGTGGTCTAAAATTTAAACTATACTAAGTTATTTTCATATAGCAGAATTAACAGTATAGTAATGTAGCATTGCCTAGTTTCGAATCTTTGAAAGTACCAACGTATAAATTAGTTACTTTAACATTTTTTTGTGCTTATACACATTTTTGTTATAGGTTTGAAGTATCAAACGAGCTTGAAATCCACCTGATCTGACATCTAAAAAACAACTTCATCATACAGAACAAAGGTTCTACCTTGCCAGTCACAGATACGTTGCCACTCCCCAGAACTAGGATACCTCATATAAAAGTGACCCGGCAAATCATACATAACTCCAAAGGCGCGATATGTCGCTAGGTGTAAATTGAAGCTTGGTAAGCGTGGTCAATGTTTATCACCTTCCACCTGCCGGTGCCCGTGCCGGTGTCCTCGGGCTGAGCGTAGCATTGGACGCGGTCAGCCACGAGCGCCCCGCCGCGGGTCCGCGCCCCAGATGTGTGGGTTACGTCGGGTTGGACATCTAGATATATTTAAACTTGTTAAAATAACAAAACTTTTTACAACTAAAGTGATACAGTTGTTTACAACTTTATCACTTTAGTTGTAAAAAGTTTTTTTTATTTATAAAACATCAATAAGCGCAAGCCTGCATTGTAAATAGAAAATTCTACGGTGAACAAAATAAAAATAATTTCAGTTATTCTACAAATGAGACTATTTTAGACTAACTGTAATTAAAGATGGAAATTTTATTTTATCTGAATTAAAATGTATGAAATAATTTCAAACATGTCGGTTTATCTCCAAGAAGATTTAATACAAAAGTACCCAATAACAAAAGGCTTGCAACGAAATTTATTTGAATTGAAACCCTTAAACTATATTAATTTAGAAATCAATTCTATAAATTTAATCTAGCGAATGTATCGCTAGATTTTCGCATCGTATAAAACTTATTGGAAATTTCAAAAGCTGGAAGTTTGACCTAAACTTGAGAAGTTTTCGTTCGGCTCGGCTTCGCTTTTGTATTAGTTATCTGACCAATTACGACTTCGACGACCGATTGATATTGACTTGGACGGAACTAATTACCCACAAATGTAAAGCAAATTAAAAAATATAAATGAATTATCGTTACAGCCATCGATATAGAAATACACTAAATACACATTCTCGAACAAAAATGACACCCAAAATTGTCGTCAAATGTACGTAGTTCCTTATAGATTTATCCATAATGACCATATATTTTTGCAATACAACCTTACGTCCATAATCTAAAGTTGTAAATATTAGAAGGTGGTAGAACCAGTGTAGTTCGACCGGGGAAGTACCACCGCCACACCTATTTCTAGCGTGAAGCATTTCTTGCGTTTCGATAGAAGGGTGTGGTTGCCGGCACACTTTTATATGAGGCGACCATCATAGTCCTCTGGAGTAGCAACGCAACTGTGTTTGACTACAGATAGAACCCATGTTCTGTATGAAGTTGATTACAGATGTCCATGAGCGGCAGTGACCACTTACCATCAGGTGGACTGCATGCTCGTTTGCTACTTCAGTCAAATAAAAAAAATGTATTTACAACGCTTTAAGCTAAAAGCAATAAAAATTTATTACTTGAAATGAGCTCAATTTTGAAATTGAGCGCTCTTTTTCACCGGACAGTTTAGAGACGCTCAATGTATATCTTGGGTTTTTCTATATCGATGGTTACAACTCATATATATGGATTCATTAAGTGTCAATATTTCAAGAATAGGCGGGCTTCAGATCCTCAGCTGACTATCTAAACGATAGCATCATGGAAGGTCCTTTTTTCTTATTTTATATCTAATCGAATCTATTCGAAGTGAATATAAGGTTAGTAAAGCTAAAGTGAATAATAATCTCGGATAAGAGACGGGGCGTTCACTAAATTAATTAATTTCCGTGTGACTGACTCTTGTATTATTACTGAATAGGTATATTTTATTGCTTGCCAATGTCAATATCATACAATAGTTAAATACTTCTATCAATAAATGATCTATTTGCATGTATTTATTGGCGACAACAATCCACTTAACCGTGTATCATCCAATTTCAGCTCAGTTTTCAACCTAAGTAACATAAATTACCGGTAGATATTAACTTTAATTTTTTATTTAAATGTTCCAGAAATCTTTATAAATCAATAATGAACGATATACTTAAATTTGATATATGCAGAGTTGCGTTGAATTTTATATTAAAAACAATACGTAACTTTATAATCTTAGTAGAGTAATAAACGCTAGGCCGTCAAGCGAAGGGGTCAAAAACTCCGGCGGCGAATTTCACATTGAAAAGTTGATAAAAAGTTAAATCGTAGTATAAGTCCGCGTCAGACCGGGAGCCTGTCACGACGGTGTCGTTCGACTAACTTGCATGACAGGTAAAGCGATTAACACACGGCACCGCCCACCGCCGCGAATGCCGGTGGCGATAAAGCGGTTTTCGTAGCGATACCCCGTGCGGTAAGGCGGTTTACGCGCCTGTACGCACGGATGGAACGATCTTCAAAATAAACTTTTCGACATCGAAATTCATTTTATTAAATTGCAACACGTCCTGTAACGATGATCCGCGCGGTTAGGCGCCGGCCCATGTGTGAGGCGCCGCCCCTCCGCGCTGTCGTCCGCGCGGAAACATGGTGATGATGAGAACACGTGAACGTCGCTCCAGCAGGAAAGTAGCACGTAGAGTGATATGAGTGGGACGTATAATTAGTGCCCAATCTGCTGTAAATGTGCGCCAAATAAAAAATTTGTGCGTGTTGTAGTTTTTGAAATAAACGGAAAAAACGATTCCTGCTGGGGTAACGTTGTTCCAGCAGGAAAATTCTAAACGAAAGATCGGAGAGTTAAAAATTGCATATGAGCAGAGAGCTTATATTTGTGCAAATTTGTGCGCTAAAAATATAATTTGTGCGTCTTCAGGTTCTCGAGATATTGCGTTTCCTGCTGCGGTAACGTTTTGGAAAATCGCGTATCTAAAAGACTATTGTATGTGCGCCTATAGAATAAACATGTACAAATAGCTCTTAATTTGTGCGTATTTGTGACAAAATTAGATTTAAAAAAATACTTATAGTTTTCGAGTAATCACGGTTTTTTCAAAAATCCAAACAGTGTCCTAGCTCCTAAATAAGAAAACATATAAGGTCACTGAAAACTGCATTCGGTCCGTCTTGGCGTGGTTAATTAGCACAAAAAAAATCAAAAGTGCACATACGTGCGTTTTTGGATAATATGAATTAAATTCAAAAAACGACGTCCTACCTTTGACGTCACCGTTCAAGAAACTGGCTCAACCTAAGCTGCTTGGGTATTAACCAAAAATTAGTGCGTTTAGTCAAATAATATGTAAGATAAAATTCCACTGTGAAATATTTCGCATTAAGTAAATATAAACAAAAAACAAAACAGTAACACAAACGCTGGTTATACGACCAAATTCGAATGACTACAAAAAAGCGGGGGTTTCATATATACTAATGACCTTTCTTTCTTGAACGTATTATTGCAGGTACTGTCACGCTCAAACGTTTATTGGTGATTAATTTATACGACCTTTAGGGAAATAATTACAAAATATAATAAATGGATCGTGTAATTATCAAATGAAAGACCTAGTATGTGTGAAAATTCTTATTTATATTTTCTTTAATTTTGATTCTTAAATAAGATCACAGAAAAATCTTAAGTAAAATATTCGAGCGCAAAAAGTTCCTTATGGTTATTATAGTTATACTTCTTTTGGCGCGCTAGGTAAAAATGATGAGAGTAAATAGAGTCTTACGATGCGCGCGCACACCGACAAGTAAATCCGACACCCTGAAGTTAACTATAGTGAACATTTTAGTTTTTTCTACTGTTAATGTCGTTTTTTTCTCCAAGCGTAGAATTATGCGAAAGATAAATCTTTTAAAAAGATTTTTATATTATATTAAGCCAAAGAAGTATAACTTCGAACGCGTGTACATAAACACACACACACTTTATATTTTTGTATCTTGTATAATTTAAAATCACAGATCAGTTTCCAATTAAAAAATTAAGACTATTATCATATTATTAATGTAAGTGTCCTGATGTATGCTGAATTGCAGTGCTGAATGTATTTTAATTAAATTTGGAATGAAGATAACTAATAATATTCCAAGTAGCAATTAAGCTCCTTTTTTATTATGTACTTCATCGTGTACAAATCTACCGCACAAATAGTTTATTTTCTATTTTCTACTTCAGTGTACTCGAGTATACTAAGTTTTAATCGGTTAGTGTGTAAAGTTAAGAAGGTCATTAGCATGTATAAAATCCCCGCTTTTTTATAGTCATTCGAATTTGGTCGTATAACCAGCGTTTGTGTCTGTTTTGTTTTTTTGTTTATATTTACTTAATGCGAAGTATTTCTTACTGGATATTTATCTTACATATTATTTGACTAAACGCACTAATTTTTGGTTAATGCCCAAACATCTTAGGTTGAGCCAGTTTCTTGAACGGTGACGTCAAAGGTAGGACGTCGTTTTTTGACTTTAATTCATATTATCCAAAAACGCACGTATGTGCACTTTTGATTTTTTTTGTGCTAATTAATCACGCCAAGACGGACCGAATGCAGTTTTCAGTGACCTTATATGTTTTCTTATTTAGGAGCTAGGACACTGTTTGGATTTTTGAAAAAACCGTGATTACTCGAAAACTATAAGTATTTTTTTAAATCTAATTTTGTCACAAATACGCACAAATTAAGAGCTATTTGTACATGTTTATTCTACAGGCGCACATACAATAGTCTTTTAGATACGCGATTTTCCAAAACGTTACCGCAGCAGGAAACGCAATATCTCGAGAACCTGAAGACGCACAAATTATATTTTTAGCGCACAAATTTGCACAAATATAAGCTCTCTGCTCATATGCAATTTTTAACTCTCCGATCTTTCGTTTAGAATTTTCCTGCTGGAACAACGTTACCCCAGCAGGAATCGTTTTTTCCGTTTATTTCAAAAACTACAACACGCACAAATTTTTTATTTGGCGCACATTTACAGCAGATTGGGCACTAATTATACGTCCCACTCATATCACTCTACGTGCTACTTTCCTGCTGGAGCGACGTTCACTGAGAACACCGCTGGACCGCGCGGTCGGTCGGTGTACGTGTGTGAGGCATCAACGGATTTATTAGACCCCAATACAACATGAGATCCGCTTCACCGCCTACCGCGGCGGTTAGCGGTACCGTGTGTTAATTGCCTAAAACGGCGCGCCGTACCAGCAAAGAACGTCAAACCGACAAACACCTTTGATATTTTGCGTACATTAAACTTTTTACGTGAAATGCCTTTTCTAGTTAAAGAAATCTATTTAGAATGTTCTAGAGGATACGCTTAAATGCTGTCCATTTGATGATAAGTGGCGGATAAAATGTTAAGCCGTAGTATAAGTCCTTGTCTGACAGGGAGCCTGTCACGACGGAGCCGTTCGACTAACTTGCATGACAGGTAAAACAGCGCGCCGTGCCAGCAACGAACGTCAAACCGACAAAAAGCGACCTTTTACGTGAAATGCCTGTGCTAGTTAATGAATCTAATTAAAATGTAATAGAAGTAGAGTTAAGCTTGGTGGTCCATTTGATAAAGTGGTCGCTACCGTCCAAAGACATCTGTAATCAGCCCCAGATAAGATTAAAGTGTTACCTGAAATTGGTCACACATACTTTGCTACCTCTGAAGAGTAAGTTAGAAAAAACAGAATAAGTATATTAACCACTCTTTAAAGCCATACACAGCAGTTAAGCACTGCTGTTATTAGGCAGGAATAGGTGTGACGGTAGTCTCGGGAGTCGACCTTAAAAAGTACTTACACCTTCAAACCACCGATTTAAACTTTCCTTTAATTCAGTAAAAATAATTGTAAAGTAAATATAATTATCTATATTTTGTATATCAAAATGCATACGCTTACGTTTAAATTTTATAGATAAGTATTCCAAAATCAAGATTTCATCACTTACAGGCTGGTAGATGTACGGAGAGTTCCGACAAGTCTATTTCTGTTCTCTCTCTTTGTGCCATTTTCTTCTCCCTCTCCCTTTGGAGGTTCAATAGCGGTACTGCGTGGGAGTGGCGGGGGTGAGGGGCGGCGGGGCGGCGAGCGGGGGGAGATCCCAACTCTGGTGGAGGGGGGAGCTCTGTGTCTCCGGCGCAAGAGTCCTCATCGGAGCTAGAGGCGGCTACAAAACAATAAAAATCATCATCATTATTCATTTTACATATTGTTTTATATGACCTACAAACAAATAACAGTTTTTTTTTCTTTTTTTGTCAACCTATTTATTTTTTTTCTATTAAGGAGCTGTATGGTCGATTTTCAATTCCTGGGTGAATTACTCATACATGTATGCTCTTAAATAGGCGTAGACATAAAGCCGTTTTTTTCGCTTGGCAGCTATTGACAAGCTTTAACAACAATATCCTCTAATTTTCTATTATGTATGTCTTCTGCATGACAAAAACTAGTCAAAGTTAATTCATTCATACACGTGCGACTCATGTATAACATACCTTAGACTAAGAACCATGCGACGATACATAATTTAGGAGATTTTTATACTTACAAAGGTCATGCCTCTCTCTGTCGGGACTCTTAGCCATCATGGATGTTCTTTTAGACGGCATGGGAAGCGATGGCTTCGGTCTGTTCTGCATTTCGGCCAATGCTTGTTGCACCGCCTCTTGTCTCACTTCTGTAAACAGAAACTAGGTTTAGAATCACACAATGCCCTATTAAGAATCATTAAGGCGAGTAAACAAATGTAAAAATAGGATTATTATCGTAATTGAAGTATATACACAATGTATACCTGACGCATTAGGTACAAATGAATTGGCTACTCGACTTAGCTTGATTACAATGGAAAAGCAATTAGCGATATGCAGACATTTTATATAACAGTGACATTGAATGGAATTGAATTAACTGTTTGTCGTCATGTAACAGCAAGGACCATAGGTACAGCAATGGTTAATTTACATGATTGTGTCGTAAACAAAGGGAGACTGTGTAGATTGTTATCAACGACCAAAACATACCATACAGGAAATAAGGTACGTACGTTAAACAAAAACATGCAAATTGAAAATAATGTTTATTTTGGTCTGTCCTAATGTTACACGGTGACTAGTAAATAAATAGTCAATTACTAACCAATACATCGTTGAATTTCTATCACTTATATAAGTAAAATAGTGTTATTGTTAGTACTATCATATACTTCAGAGCTGAATACAGGCGTAAGTATTGTATTGGGAGCCCAGGATGCTAAATGTGGAGTTACTCGAGAGTTGCGGAAACTTATTAGGTTTGGTAGATTAAATGATAGGAAGGATAAGTGGTCCTATAATGTTTTTTTCTCGTTGAGTGGTGGGATAAGCGTCTACAGAGTTTCAAATTTTTTAAAAATAATCTATGATATGGAATTACTCGAATGCATCATGTTAGGGCAAAGTGAGGTTAATTACACCCTAAAATATGTCTAATTTGCTATTCTGACGATTTAAGTGTATCCACGGGGGGGGGGGGGGGGGTAGGAGGTTAACAAAGTTGCATAATAAGTACGACGTCTTGACTCACTCAAGTGCACCAGATTAGGATAAGCGGAGGTGTATTAGAACCTGAGATGTGTCCAATTTGCTAATCTGACGATTTGAGCGTCACCTAAGGGGGTGGCGGC